>JARQOC010000012.1:42505926-42657408 GCA_033576535.1 Allobates femoralis
GATATGGCCCTTACATCACTCTATTTGCCCCCCTGCTGGCATTCACACTAAAATAACAAACGCTGTTAACTCACCCTCCATTGCTCCCTGCACCCAGGGTCTTTCAGAGGGTGATGTTTCATATCTGATCATGTGGCCGCCATGGCACAGTGATGTCATCACTGTACGTCCATGACACATGATCGGACATGCCCGGACACTTGTAAGACACCACTAGGCTGGAAGAAGGGAGCAGTTCTAGAGGATGAGTTAACAACGTTTGTTATTTTAGTGTGCACGAGGGGAGCTATCTGCCATAACAAAGGGGGCTATGGTCACAGGAAGAGGGGGGCTATGGTGCCAGGACGAGGGGGCATATATGTGCATTGTAAGACAAATACTGGCATTATAGGACAGATCCAATTTAACATTAAAAATTATTTTTTTTCTCTTCTCCTTGACTCAATTTGTGGTGCGTCTTATATTCCGGTGTGTCTTATAAAGTGAAAAATACGGTACTTTTGTGCCGTTCTATTTCCTCATAGACTGTAGCTTGTGAGCTCGGCCCTCACTCCTCTTGGTATCTGTTGAATTTTTGTTACTCTGTAATGTCGGATATTGTCTGTACATGTCCCCTCTGAATTGTAAAGTGCTGCGGAACATGTTTGCCGCTAAATAAATAAAAAATATTATTTTTATTATTAAACTTACAATTTTTTTATATTTCAGCAGTTGAAAAATATTTCAAAACACTGAAATGGAAAAAAATATTCTAAATATTGTAAAAATAAAACACACAAAAAAATTGTTTTGAGTTGCTGGTGGTGGTGAGGGATGCCAGTGCATGCACACATTGGCAAACTAACCAGTTATATGCTTCTGTCAGTGATTGATAGCGGCATCTAAATAGTTAAACACCTAGATGTTAGAGGCTGGAGCTGACTGTGTAACACATCCGACACTTGCCTAATATGGAGCAGGCTCAGCTTCTGAGCCTGCTTCATAGATTCACAGCCTGATACATCAAGATTTGTAAAGTGGTTAAAACATGGCTAGTTCCTCCAAAAAACAACACATAACAGTCATAACAAAGTTCTAATACACATGGAGACACTGGTGGAGCAGAGCTGTGCTGTCTCAATAATATAGCAGGGCTAAGTTTGTCACAGAGTCCAATGCAAAACTGCCCAGGGTATGTTAGAGTTGACCCAACAATAAAGAAGTGAATTTGTTACAGAGCAAAATATAGAACTGTAAGTGTTATGGCAGATTTACCCAGCAATATAAAAGAACTGAATTTGTCACACAGTGCAAGATAATACTAACAAGTAATATAGTAGAGTTCCCAATATTTAGCAGAGCCAAGCCTGTCAAAGGGTCTAAGGCAGTTAGCTACAACACCAGCTTCATAAAGTCCCAGTCGTTGTGCCCCTACATGAGCCAGGCTATGTGGCCTAAAGGCCCCGTCACACTATCCGACACCCCTGGAGATATCGGCGGCGACTGGCGGGTGTGCGCAGGTTTTTGGCGGCCCGCCAGCGTTGCCGTCCCCCATTTACATGGAGCAACACCTCCGGCGGTGCCCTGGTGAGCTGAAAGGCGGCATCGCCGCCGGGGTGTCTCAAAACCCAAGCGGCGATGCAGGACAATTGGAGCCTATGGCTCCCATCGCCTGTCAGCTTACCTGCGGCCGTTTACATGGGGCGATGTGTACACATCGCCCCATGTTGGCTGCCTGGTTTCACATCACTGTTGTGAAACCAGGCGACATCTCGGAGGCGCCGACATCGCCCCTTTACATTAGGTGACGTAGGGGCGATGTCGGATGGTGTGACAGGGCCTTGAGAGTGTAACCTTACAGGCACACTCCAGGTTATCATGGTAGCTTGATGTGCAGTAGAGCAGAGAGATCTGTCTGAGGCAAAAGAAATAAGTAGAGGAGGTACTGGAGGCGGGACAAGTGGGCATCACACTAAACAGGATGAGTCATATTGAATTTCACCCCCTACTATTTGTTCCCAGGGCTACCATGACAAAGAGTGGTCTTTACTATTTTAAGGGTCAAAAGGTCACAGTGGATTCCTACACGTACATCTGTGCTGGTTGGGGCTGCTATGCTTTCCTGTTAGCAGTGCAGATCTCCTGTGTGCTGGTGCTGCAAGTGTTAAAACTTTTATATTGTCTATTAAGGTTTTCAGTCCTGGTCTATCTCAGCTGTTCTGTGTAATCCAATCTACTCTGTTAAAAGTACTCACTTCTTAGGTTGGTAATTACCAGTAATAGCTTGCTATACCTTGGTATCGGTGTGGAGGTGTGAGCCATGGAAAGAAAAGCTGCTTTGGTTTGTTTCTGAAGATCACTGCCTGGAAATTTAATTTACTGTTGTCTTGTGTTACTCCCTTTGTGTCGGTATTGTAAGGAAGGACAAGTGTTCCTGCTGTCCGGCGCACTAGTCACTGCCAAGCTTAGGATAACAGAGGGGTAGGAACGTGATCTCCACACCGAGTCAAAGAACCCCAGGCTTGCCTAGTGTAACTGTCAGGGATTGCCATTCCTGTCTATCTCTTGTGGCAGTATTCTCCTCCAATGCAGTCTCGTCATGCACCTTTGGGCTCCTTTGCGGAGCATGACACTATTATAACAGTTTTAGAACAGAAGAGTTTTTGGCGAGCTTTGACATCAAGGAAGGATCAGTAACGGCAGATGTAACATTGCCGGTTAGTCCTGATACAATATCTCATAGTGGTTCATGTATACATGTGTACTATTAACTTAAGACCAAGAAAAAAGTTATGATGATTCATAACTCAGATTCAGAGGCTCTTATGGGAGCTAGATTCCATGTTGGGACCCATCTGACCAAACTATAAATCAATAGTTTCCATTGGTTGCCACCATAGATGGTACTGTGTGTAGGTCTCAAGATGTAAACCACATTACTGGCAGGTAAGAGCTAAATGGAAGAAAAGCTTATCCTTATAAATGGAAGTACAGAATGGTGTCAGAACCACTCACCTTATTGTGTTCTATGAGACAAAACCACTGTTATGTTCAACTGCTGCAAACCACCCAAAAAAATGTCAAAACAACGTGTAGAAGGAGGAAGCAGGTAGTATAGTTTTGCATTGCCAAATCGGTCAATCCGAAACAATTACACCACCGTTCAAAAGTTTAGGGTCACCCAGTTAATTTTGTGTTCTCCATGAAAACTTATACTTTTATTTATCAAATGAGTTGCAAAATGAATAGAACATATAGTCCAGACATTGACAAGGTTAGAAATAATGATTTTTATTTGAAATAATAATTTGCTCCTTCAAACTTTGCTTTTGTCAAAGAATGCTCCCTTTCCAGTAATTACAGCATGGCATGGCATTGCAAAATAGAGTGATAGCCTTCCTTATTCAAATCCCCTTTACCTTGTACAAATCTCCCACTTTACCAGCACCAAAGCCACCCCAGACCATCACATTACCTCCACCATGCTTGTCTTCCAGCATCTTTTCAGTTTTCCTGTGTCTCACAATTGTTCTTCTATGTGATCCAAACACCTCAAACTTTGATTCGTTTGTCCATAACACTTTTTTCCAATCTTCCTCTCTCCAATGTCTGTATTCTTTTGCCCATATTAATCTTTTCCTTTTATTAGCCAGTCTCAGATATGGCTTTTTTCTTTGCCACACTGCCCTGAAGGCCAGCATCCCGGAGTCGCCTCTTCAGTGTAGACGTTGACACTGGAGTTTTGTCGGTAACTATTTAAAGAAGCTGCTTCTGTTGGGGAGATGTGAGGCGTTGATTTCTCAAACTAGAGACTGTAATGTACTTGTCTTGTTGCACAGTTGTGCAGCGGGGCCTCCCACTTCTCTTTCTACTTTGGTTAGAGCCTATTTGTGCTCTCCTCTGAAGGGAGTAGTACACACCGTTGTAAGAAATCTTCAGTTTCTTGGCTATGGCTAGGGTCAATCTGGTTTCTGAGCACCTTTTAACGGTGCTGCGCTGAAAACGTAGAAATTTTCTGCTGAAGCGCATAGCATTAACGCTATACACTTCAGCAGAATGCTGACCCATAGCAACTCTTTATTTACCTTAGCCGCACACAGAGCTCCTGGGCGGCCACTTTTCCTTAGCACACAGGAAAATCTGCATGCAGCGTTTCCTGTGCGCTCCTGAAAAGAGGCCGCTCAGGAGCTCTGTGTGCGGCAGCCACTATGGTAAAAAATGGTTGCTATGGGGCAGCGTTCTGCTGAAGTGCATAGCGTTAACACTATGCACTTCAGCAGAAAATGTCTAAGTTTTCGGCGCAGCACCTTTAAAGGTGCTCAGAAAGCAATGTGACCCTAGCCTATGTCGCTCATGGAATAGACTTCATTTCTAAGAACAAGAATAGACTGTTGACTTTCACATGAAAGTTCTCTTTTTCTGGCAATTTTGAGAGTTTCATAGAACAAACAAATATAATGCTCCAGATTCTCAACTAGCTCAGAGGAAGGTCAATTTTATAGCTTCTCTAATCAGCCAAACTGTTTTCAGCTGTGCTAACATACTTGTACAAGGTTTTCTAGGGCTTTCTAAACATCCATTAGTCTTCTTACACAGTTAGCAAACACAATGTACCATTAAATCACTGGAGTGGTGGTTGTTGGAAATGGGACTCTATACACCTATGTAGATATTGCATTAAAAACCAGACGTTTGCAGCTAGAATAGTCATTTACCACATTAACAATGTATAGTGTATTTCTGATTCATTTATTGTTAGCTTCATTGAAAAAAAATGTGCTTTTCTATCAAAATAAGGAAACTTCTAAATGACCCCAAACTTTTGAACGGTAGTGTAGGTCCACAGAGCTTTGGTCAGAAAGGATTTTATTGTATTGACACGTTTCATGGGCAAACTGCCTACTTCTTCAGGATAAAAATTCTCTCCTGAAGAAGTGGGTAGTTTGGCCACGAAACGTGTCAATATAAGAAAATCTTTCTGACTGAAGATATCTTGACCTAATTGTTTTGGATTGATCCAATTCAGCAGCGCAATGTTATACTACCTGCTTCCTCCTTCCACACATGGTTTCTACATTACTGGCAGGAGCAGAGTCTATTGCCCAATGGTAGATCTATTCCTCTGGTTGGGGTGTTCGGGCTGACTTTGAAACTTAAGCATTGCTGTCTTCCATGTACTGAAATGGTCATAATATGTCTCCAGAACTTTGGAGCTTCAACCCTAAACTGCACTAAAAGTACACAACAATATACATTTGTATCCCCAACTGACCCCACCGCATCACACATTATATTTTTGTGAACTTACCGTTCTTCTTTTTCTTTGATTTTTTTTTCTAGCCGTAGCTTTTCCTGCACTCTAGGGAAGTATATAAATAAAGCAAATTTTTAATAAGAACCTGGAAAGTGCTCAGGCAGCCCAAGAGACCCGCTCGTGTCCTACGGCTGATGTTGTTACATTACAGGTGAGGTTCCCTTAAAGTTTTGCAAAGGGAATATTAGATTTCAGGAAGTGCTGTGTACATCGATGTAGATCAATTCTATTGATACCTTGGAGAAACTGTGGTAAGAATTTAAAAATAAAAGACAACTAAGCAGCAAAAACAAAGGACTAGAAAATCCCCCTCAAGCCTTCCTCGGCTTTCACAGATTAAGTCTAAACAAAAAGAAAAAACTTTGTAGTTCTTGAAAACCCTCACAAAGCAAACAGCGTTGCCGTGATTGATAGGCTGGATGGATTTTCAGCACTGGTTAGCGGCAGCCGTTCTCACAGTGATTCTTCTAGTCCCATTACATTTTTGCATTAAACTTAAGATGATCACATTGTTTAAAATTTTGTATATTTTTGTGGATGATTCTAGAGTCATCCAAACACCATTTGTAGAAAAATCTCAGTATTCACGTTTGTCTTCTCCTGTCCTTCATGAGCTCACAACTTGACCAAAGGTTCCTTGCATGATACTAAAAAATGTTCATAATGACCATACTTGGAGGTTCCCGTAAATCTGGGTGATAGATACAGTTTAGATTTGTTTTTTGATGTCCTCCATGAGCTCGTAAACGGGTCATCATGCTAACACTCAAATGTCATAAAGGCCTCTTTACTACTTGAACATTTCCACATAAGTGGACAACATTTCTTAAAAAGAGTTCTGATATGTCTTCAAATGTCCCCCACCAGGTAAGAAATCCACTGTTTTATAAAATAAAGGAGTTGCGTCTTTTCTCAATAGTCATAAAAGCCATTAGTGACCAAAGTAGAAGAGCACAGGGCTATTTACAGGACTATAGTTTTGGAATTGGCCGTGATGTTCTTGCTTTGAACAGAGAAGTGCAGAAACCAAAATGTGGGTCATGATGTGTTCCTTACTTTAAGGCCAGAAATACACTAATCGAGATGCATGTGAGATATTGGCTCGAGTCTCGCATGACTTACCTGGAACGGCCACCACTCTCTTGACAAGAGCGTGTCAGCTGCATGTGTTTCTATACAGCTCCACGCTCCCATCCAGAGAGCAGCGGCCTTTCCAGGCGAGTCATGTGAGACTCGAGATAGTATCTCACATTCTCTCGCTTAGTGTGTCTCTGGCCGTAACACAAAGTAAGATGCAGCAGAGCAAATGATGGTTCATGAATCAGACAAAATACTGGAATACAGAGAAGAGGTCCATTGGAAAACATTAAGGTGGGTCTCACATTATGTTGCCAGGCTTTGCCACTTAGGATGTTGGTCTTGGTGCTCTTTTTCCAACCTTTATGAGTGATACAGGTAGTACTTAGCATCTTATGATGTTCTAAAAAGACTACATACAATGATGCTAATATCACTATAGAAATGTTATACACCCTTAAGTACATAGCATACTTTATCTTTTGACAACACAATCTAGAATGAGGCTTGTCTTGATTCTATGACTTCCATAGAAGCTCTAAATTTGCTGACCATCCTCCTGAATATGTTCCGAAATCTACAAAAGTGAATATAGATATACCATATCTGCATCTGGTGGACATGAGACAATCCTTTCTGATTTGGTATGTTGCATAGAAGGATCAATTTCAATTATGATAGTCATAAATGTTTGAGAAAGTGACCCCTTCAGAGCAATTACTATTAGGTAATGAGCATAGCTCTATCTGTTATCGACGAGTATCCCTTACCAATCGATCTCGCGAGCAGAGTACCTGCTGATTCTCGGACTCCTGCTATTCATAAATCATGATCTGACACAATACATGTCCTTAATATATCCGAATGTCACTACAGAAGCAGATTGATTGTTAGGTCATGGGGCACAGTAAGTCCATTATCTGCGAATTTGGACATGATACAAAACACTTTTACGAAGTTGTGGTGTTGTCATATGACTACATGGCTCGTCTTCATACACTGTTGATATTCATAATGTTTGGCGAGTCGACCCCTTAAGTAATCCAATTACTATGTCTACCACTAACCTTTGAGACCTTTAATAAGATTAAATGTAGTTATATATGCATTAAATATTAGTTCAAGTCAGGGCAACAAATCAAGAGACTTAAGATCCTTACCAAGTGGACAAAGGCTTCAAACCCAATACAAAAGCAAGGTCAGAAACTGTACTGTCAGTTCTTCGCTACGCTGCTTTGTATAATATTCCTGAAGTGAGGAACTGTCTAAAAACCACCCTGATTCTAGCTCATAAACACCACTTACAACCTATCCATAGTGGTCCCCCCTAATCCTTAGAACATGGGGCTCAAAATCCTTTGTATAAATGAAGCTTTAGTGAGCATGTGCCATTGGATTGGTGGTCACACATGCTCACAACAGCTCCATTCAAACAGGGGACTTTGGGACCCCTTTCTCAAGATGGGTAGTGGTCTTAGCAGACCAACAATCATATATTTTTCATTTATCCAAAGGATAGATTGGTGTTTTGAAGGACTACAATGCTTCTCCAAGATTAAGCAGGTCACACGGACCCTTGAGCGCTATGGCGAGCCCTTCTCAAGGCCCATGATGATTAGTATTTTGATCCTAGTGAGGGAAAGCAGACAGGTGTTTGACTTGTGATTACAGTAGGTCTAAATTGAGTTCCATAGGATGGGCACCTTGGTTTCAATATACAAATATATACAGTATAGTGCTAATTCTAAAGAATGAGTGAACTGTCAATCAAAAAATAAAAAATTCAAGTAAATCAACTTTTTTGTTTTGAATTTTGTTTTTCTAACGTGATCGCCACAAAATCCATAAGCAATCTTCATACAAAAAATATCCGATAATAAAAATCAAAAATTATATTCAGAAAGTACGTACCGGTAAGTTACAGCAAAAACAAGCGTTATGCCCAACACATACATATGCACCTATTTTATAACAAAATAGTATTGACTGCAGCCATGAAAAAAAAAAAACCTCTTTGATCCATCGCAAGGTTCAGAGAATTCCCAGAGAATAATATTACGTCTGTAATAGTTCAAAAGAATAAAAAGCTTTCAGCGACTCGCTCTCCGCTCACCAATTTAATTTTAGGACATCATCATATTTATGTCTTAAATTTGATGGAATTTGTTTTTTTTCTCTCTTCCTCTGCATTTCCTTGTCCATGATCAAGGCAGCGCATTTCTACCACAGCGAAGCCATCTTCTCGCTCGGCTTCAGAAGCTGAATAACAATTGAACGAAATGTAAATCTCCGCAGTTCGGAGGCTCTTCTAAGAGACTGGCGTGGAAAGATAGAAATAAGAAAAAGGAAAATTACAGGGATACTAAGATTAAAGATTTTTCTTTCCCATAAAGACACCTAGTATATTATTTATAGATTATGTTTGAGATGATAGAAAAGTTGCAAACATTTAGGTCATGGTTATCCGAGCAACAATTGGGCGTCAAGCCGTTGGAGAAGTTTACGGCCAGTAATAGCAACTATGAGCTTATTCTCCAACGAAAGGAACTTTTGTGTTCCACTTCTACTGGATTGCCATCTTTATTTTTGAAGGTTATGGTACAATCAGTGTTTTGTGGTCTACCTCACCATTTCATATTCAAATGGCTCCACTTGCCTTTATCAGGATTCGGACTTTCTAATTAGGCATTGTGTCTCCTCGCCCTTTTCCAAAATAGCATTTGCTACCTTGTTCTTGTCCATGCCTTTATAAACTTCAGTCCATCTTCCAGGCCTTGGTAGAGTATTCTACTTGGATCCCTGGCTCCTGTGTGCATCTCAAGTTGTTGTTCCTCCTCCTGCTATTCCAGTTCAGCTTTACCAAGCTGCTGCATTCTGATCTCAACAAACAACACCTGCTTCCAATTTGTCTCTGGCATCTAGGTGATCTGTGCTACTTGTGTTACTGTTCCAGCTTCTGGCAGTCAGCCAACCTCGCGCCTATTAGCTCAATTGGCTTTTGTAAGCTTTGCAGTGGCTTTTTCTGTTTGTTTGTTGCAGTTGCAGTAATCTGGACAGTTCAGGACTTTCTTAGTTATCCTGCACTGAATCCGGTTAGGACTCAGAGACTAAACTACACTGTTTCCAGGCCTCCCTTGGTGGGTACTGTTACTATAAACTATTCTGCTACTGGCGTCTATCAATGTGAACTGTTTTTAAGAGACTTTCCTTGTTGGCATCATTGTGGATGAACTGTTTCTCAGAGACTAGTCTGCTTGGCTTCACTAAGGACTATTATTGTTTGATTTATGAACTTTGCTTATTTGCTGCACCTCATGTTTGAACTTTCCCACGTGTGTTTTAATACAGACTTTTTCACCTAAATACCTTGTCTCAGTTGTGTCTTTGCTCCCACACAATTAGATTGCTGAGGTATGTGCAGTAGTTATTACACCCTTTTGCCCCATTGCTAATCTTCTACTGAGTGCATTCAAGACCATAATCAAAGAAGTATCGGACCATGCAGGACCATTTATATCATGGACAACAAAATAAGTTACACAGAATACCCCTTTAAGAAAAAGAAGATGCATCAACAAGGCAGTGTCTGTTGAAGAATGTAGGAGGACTACGAGCTGCTAAAAAACAGAAACTCTGACTTTATCAACCAATAAAATACCAGAGGTCTCTAGGGCAAGTCAGCCATGGGAGAGGTGCCTTGATTCTTTGTTTGTTCTAGATTGGCACCTAAGGAAAAAAAGTTAAATACGGCCTCCTATTTTCAAGGTTCATTAGGGAGCATGGGCTTACAAAGCTGAACCAGAACCTGTGTCCATAATGCTGTTCTACTGTATATTCAAAATAGCATGTCTTAGTGTTTCAGTGCCGCTGTCTTTTTGTTACAATGTGTCATGTTCTCCGTTGCAGGAACTGTGGGGAAGGAAGGAGAGCGCAATAGGGTCTAATCCTTGAGACAACTCCAATAGAACAATAAAATTAAGCTGCTCACCTGCTATGGTTGTGTGACCCACAACCAGAGTATAAGTGTGGTATGGCTGCTGCTGGATCAACACTCTACTGGCATGCAGTGGAAACAAGTGATGCATCGGGAAGGGACAGTGTTTTTCTGGATCCACGCTGCTCATACAGTGGAAGGAACACAATTCGTCAGAGATGATGGTCAAAACCTTGCTCCTTCCTCAGGGAGCCAACATATTGCAGTACATAGTGAATGGTATACAATATATAGACGCCATTAACAGAGCACATGATCATGATGTCTATGCTGGGTGGAGGTAATGTTCTGATGTCATTTTGTAACCTGATTCTTTAAACATCATAAAATCAGCCAAAAAGTTTAAAGATAATATATAACTATTAGGGATCTAATAGAAAGGATAAGAACAAAGAGAGAATGAAAATAGTGAAATTGCAAATGCAAGATGAGTGAAAGGAAAAAAAAGGTGGGGGGATCTGAATTGAACCCTAGTTGTGTTAAAAAGGTGTATGCAAAAATCCCACAACACTGCAGTGGTGCCACTAACTAGAAACACTGTGAAGGCAGTATCTGGTGTGAAGTCTGGTTTGACCATCATCTCTAACGAATTGTGTTCCTTCCATGGTATGAGCAACGCAGATCCAGTGTGGAGCCCACTAGGATGGGGTACTCAGTACCGGACCGGGGTACTGCTGGGGATGTCACGGAAGTCCTGGTCTGGACCATGTCCTGGGTTCTCACAAATAAAGGGGATATTTACAAGGGATAAAGTTTGTCGTGACGCCACCCATGGGTTGTGGTCAGTAATGGGACCACCGCATCAACACTGCTCTGCCAGGAGGATGGATGGATGATGGGGCTGCAGCCAGATGGATGAGCCCGCCGCGGGTCGGGCTGCTCCTCACAGGATAAAAGGTTTGATAACAGTTCTATATACCTGGAATCAAACACGGACACTTAGGCAGGGTTCACCGGGTTTACTTGTCAGCTCTTCAGACAATTTACAGCAGTTCTCAGTACAGTTCTTAACACAGTTTACAGTCAGTTAACTCCGGTAACACTGAACCCTCTGTAGCCAGGTTGTCACTCTGAGACCCCTCACTCCTTAAGTCCTTCCAGGCTGTTGTTTCTCTCTGCGTTCTATCTCCGGGTAGTATAGCGGCAGCTCGGACCCTTGTGGGTCCTCGTGGTTGCTGCTGTGCTTCTAACCCTTTTGTTGTGAACTCCAACCTGTAGTTAAAGCTCCCCGTCGGTTAATCTGGGAAGCCTGTATGTAATCTCTGTTCCCCTCAGAGATGACACTCTGGTATATGCCTTGTCTGCAGTAACCCCATCTTGCAAGGCGTTACCAGACTCCATCTAACCCGTGTGACTCCAGTCCAAACTAGGGAAAACTACTCCGCCGATAGTTGGTCGGTGCTGCCGTGTTCCTCGGAACCAGTACTGCTGGTCTGGTCTCTTTCCTCACACTCTCCTGGGATGCCGGCTAAGGACGAGCTTTCTCTCCATGGTTTCTGTGACTCTGTGGATTCTGCATCTCCATGAAGCCCAATCCCACCAGAACGTGTCTCTGTCTTTTTGATGTTTGTGCTGCTCGGCTCACTCTGGCCTACTAACTCCTTCCTCCTCCTTCTCCTCTATTTGTGCTCTCTGTCACCTGATCTACATTCTTTCCACCCACTTTCCTCTAAACCCACCACCCCTTGCCCGCCTAGAGTCGCGGGCTCCGGGTTGGGTGCCGCCTCTATGGGTGAGTGTGCCGTGAGGGTGTTTGGTGTACAAACCGTCTATCTTTCTGCCTGGCTGCAGTTCCCTATGTGGCCACCCTGGTCGCAGGGGCGCTACACCACAAAAACACTGTCCCTTACAGTTTCATCGCATGTTCTCCGTTGCACCTATATACATTGCATGATGGAGTGACGCAGATTTTTCTTGTTTAGATTATGGGGTCACACCCTCTGCAGTGAATCCTCCTGCACTAGCCAAAGATGCTATTGTCTCTGTTAGGCTGGAAACACACTGTCCGAGTGACATGCTAGTTACTTGCATGAGTCTCAGGTCATTCACCCAGGATGGCCTCTCCCTCTCTGGACGTGAGCAGTGGACCTACACAGAAAAACATACTACTGACAGTATCCTGTCCAAAGAGGCAGGGGTCATGCCGGCTGAATGATCCGAGACACGTGTGAGTAAGTGTACCTCGTATGTCACTTGGACGGTGTGTTTCCAGTCTTAGCAAGTTTCTACTCACCCATTCAAAGAGAGGTTTTTAATCCAGAGACAGGCAGTGACTGTAAGTGAAGGTACAAAAGTAGGTCAGGACCCAGTAAAAGAGACAAGCCTCAAGGTGGCTACTGGGCGGTTATCGATATGGTCATATTTATAAGCTAAGTGCCTCATTTTTTTTTTTTAGCTATAATGCTGTTCTATATTCAAGATAGCATGTCTTAGTGTTTGACTGCCGCTGTCTTTTTATCCATAATGCTTCTCATGCTCAAATATCTTTGCTAGTAATTTTTTTAACCAACTGGCAAAAAATTACTAATAGTTCTAATTTCATAAAACAACAAAAAAAAAGTATGTGCATGTTATGACCAGATACCTTGCAATAAATAAATGCAAACTAGTGCACAGGGAACTTAATGCATGCCATTTTTTTGCAAAAAAAAGGAATTTAAGCAATCCCACCTAGCCAAGGTGACCTATTTTGAGACGGTCCCTACACTAACTATATTATGACCTGCTACAACTGACCCCAGACGCAGGATGCTGTGTGTGACCGGGCCCCAAAAGAGAATCACAGAAATGGGATTATGAAGCTCAGCTCAGAAAAGGAAGGGTGTAGCTCTAATGGCTCTAATGTGGTAATTCTAATTTCTTGCTGACAGATAAGTCACGAATAGCTCAGAATGCCCCTGTTCAGACTTCTCCACATTTTTCGACATGTGGTGGTAGGCAAAAAAAAATCTTTATTTTCTAACTTTTCATAATCAGTAAAAATGTAAGAAAATATTCATATCTAGCAACTTTCCTAGAAAGTTTGAGAGGCTACCACTAAAAGAGGAGAGACAGAAGAGTTGGTCCCACCAAATCAGCCCAAAACCTTCCAGACGGTTTTATTTTCCTCCATGTCGGTGGAAAGCTGAGCTAAGTCATAGATGAGACTGAGAATAGACAAAAGTGGGCAAATTGGATGCAAGGGCAGATGGGTTAAACTTTTAAAAGGACTATGACAACATCCCTAAAACTGAAAGCCAGAAACCGATGTTGGCGCTCTCTGATTGAAGATGATGAACGATGATAAATTAAAATGGGAACTGTGTCCCAAATGAAGGATATATTAAAATAGGTTAATATACAACGCATTTCGGCATTAACAAGCCAATTTCAGATGTGTATAAAATTTTGGTGTCAACATCTATAAAATGGAAGGCAACACACTTTGCTCACAGCTGTAAATTCGAGCTACCAGATATCAACCATTAAAATTGACCAAGTCTTAAAACAAATGATTATTGAAAGCCAAAAAGTTGATTTGTAGAGAACAAACTGAATGGCAAATGAATGGTTTTCAAGTTATCAATGATGTAATTAGTATATTAGAGCAGTGGTGCAACTAGGTTTCATGGCGCCCGGGCAAAGACCTATTTTGGCCCCCCCCCAGAGAAGGTGAGGAGCAGGAAGGGGGGGTGCTGGTAGCTTTCAGCCCCGCTGACCCTAGCAGCCTTACGTGCGGAGCGGGGGGAGGGGGGTGGGAGGTTTGGGGGGAGATGGCAGCTTTCAGCCCGCCGCCCCCGCAGCCTTGCTCGAAGAGCGGGGGGGTGGGGTGCCGCCGCCAGTTGCGCCCGGGGCAAAGGATCCGGCTGCACCCCTCTAGATACGCCCCTGTATTAGAGGCACATTCTAATTAAAAACATTACAATTACATAAAGTAGCTCTTTTTTCCCCTCAAAATTTTAGCTAAAGAAATGAAAGAAAACTTTTTGTTACCTACTTATGCAATGTATTACAACAACCTTGCGTAGCCAATTTACTCTGTGTATAGCCAATTACATTGAATACCACGGTCGCTTGGTGGTTTAGAGCGTTCTTCTCCTTAAAGAGCTTCGAAAAATGTCAATGTTAAACCACATAACCACTTCCAAACATATATATTCACCCGCTGATGAATTGACCCCATAATGAGCGGTTGTATCTTGGTATCTTTACATTTCCCAAATGTTAGTGGTAGCCCATTTAGGCCACTATCATTTGGGAATTTTTTTAAAAAAAAAGTGAAATTGAAAAATTGTGCTGAGCCTTGGCCCCACGTAGTACCTGAAATCTGCAATAGGTTTCCAAGCTGCAGGATTACACAAGAGATATCTATCCTGCTCAACCAAAACCTCAATCATATTTGTGCATAAAACACCCACATTGGCTATTTGTCTTGGCCCGGAGTGCTTTGGCACGGAGCCCGACTTAAGCCTTCAGAATGAGGTTTCAGTAAAGAATGCTTTCACTGTATTTCATGTCCACGGCTGACCCCGCCCACTGTTCTTCGCTCCGAGCCGTTTGGCAGCTCCGTGTAAAACCACAAGACAAGTTTTATCATCCAGTAAACCTGTCGCAAATAAAAATATAAGGAAAAAAAGAAAAAAAAAAGACTTCAATAAAATATTTCAACAGCTATGAGATTTTTTTTGGTTTAATGAGGTGCACACCGCATAATTACAGATTTCAGAATGTTTACGGTCTCTAAGGCAGAGATCAGGATCTGTAAACTTAAACCCATTAACGCATTACTACTATAAGGGATGTCGTGTCGCTCTTTGTGCAGCTCAAGGGTGTTCCTCCTTGTAACTATATTGGAGCTCTACAGAGGGCAGCACTATGATTTCAGCACCTGAGCTCTGCAAAAGATATGGCCTGGTCAGTAGTTGGACCTTTTTTTTACAGAAAGCAAAGGTTCAGTTCACCCTAGTAGCTCATACTGTGGCTTGCTGTCATTCTCTGGACCCATGCCTTGATAGCCACCAAGCTAGCAGGTACAATTAGCAGTGGGGTTGTCAGTGAAGGGCCAACTGAGGATGCACAGATTAATTATTTAAATATAAGGTTTCAACACCCAACTAAATCCTTACCCAAGGGGAAAGATAATACAGCTTCCCCTACTGGCCTAACTAGAGTCTGACTGGCCCCCCTGGGAAAATTTGAGCTTGAATTGAACCTTCCCCCCCACATGTTGGTCAGATGAATGGGCCCTTGTAGCGTTCTAAATCCTGTAAAGACATATGTTGTCCTCCCCTACTCTCCTAAATATGTAGTAATGTACCCCTTCCTGGTATTTTGCACCCCATTCTGCCTCTGATGCATAAAAAGAAGCAAAAAAAACTTGCTCACCTTCCCCACCTCCCATGCCTCATGGCATCTGCCTCTGTAGACGGCGCAGAGGCTGGCAGCTGACATTGACGTGCTTGATATGGCGACACATGACATCACTGGCATGTGATGCCAATGATAAGCATGCCGATTTCAGCTGAGCGCTTTTGATTGGCCGGTGGCATGCATTGCAGTGAGAGGAATTTGACTGGCCTCTGCACCGCAATGAATTTCAGCTGGACTTGTGTCCTAAGACACACATTGAGCTGAAGTAGACACTAGGGTTGGTGGCACCCCTCCACCACCGGGCCCAGTCATGACAGTTATGCCCATAGCTGCCCCACTGGATACTGTTACATGGAGAAGATGTCTTTTTTTAAGTGCATACCCATTCAAGCTTGATGCAGGAGCACACATGACCAGGAGCAATTTATATCCTTCATAGAAGGTTACATTCACTGATAGCAAGGAGAGATTTTAAAGATGTATGAATTTTATGCAGTATTTTGAAGAATGCTTATGAAATCCAAACACTAAAGAATGGGCTTCTGTTGGATCAACTCTTTGGTCCTGATTGACTTGGGTCATACTTACAACTTTTGTGTTGAAGTAATAGTGATGTAAATGTCTTGCTCCAGGTCACTCATGGGAATGCCCTGTCCCATCAAGGACCACTGACTTTTGGGAGGGTATTTGCAATTCCTGCCCCTTTTTTTAGCCCAGTAAAGTCCTGAATTTGTCTGATATGTATCTGAAAGATCATGACATTTCTGGAAAATTCAGGACTGTTGGCAGCTATGGTCTTACCCTATCACAAAGGTCAATGTTTTTCTTTTTGTTTCCCGAAACTCGTTATCGAAATCTCCTGGCTTGTTGGGGTCTTCTCTTCAGTGGCGGACCTTGAGCCCAGAGGGCCTTGGTGCAGCCATAGTGAGGAGTGGGGGTGGGGGGTGTTGGGGGTGCTGGCGGCCGTGGGCAAGGTGCAGGGGGGGGGCGGTTATTGGTGAGCGGCTCTCCTACCTGCTGAGCCGCGCTGCCGATGCAGAGTGCGCAGAGGGGCACAGGAGAGGAGGGGCGGGATCAGGCAAGGGAAGCAGGAAGCTTCCTGCTTCCCTTGCCTGACCCTCCTCTCCTCTGACATCGGGTTACGGGGGTCGTCTGGGGGCCCCCTGCAGGTTTCAGGGCCCCCTAGCCGGTCGGGGCCCTGGTGCAGCTGAACCAGCTGCACCACAGTAGGTCCGCCCCTGCTTCTCTTCCTTTCAGCACTTGGATCACCACTCTCAATCTGCTCCCCTGATGTTGTGTATGACGACTTAATCCTTTAAAATATTTTTTTCTGCCCTGGGATACTGCACTGAGCACGAGGCTTGTCTTGCAGTTGGTGGACAGGATGGAGCAGAATATTATCTTGCTTAAAGATTCTGAGCTTCTGTTTGTTTTGCTTGATTTTAAGAGTCTTGTAAAAGCCGAGACTCCTCGCCAGCAGCGACGACAGACACTTTCCAGTGAGTTATAACATTATGAGTCACAGTGATGCAGTTGTTTTTATTTCATTGTACAATAATCTTTACATAATGCAGATTATAGTCTCAAAGACCGATGGGAATCTTGAATCACTTTAATCTAGTTTTCACCAATGTCTATAAAGTAAGAATGATGACAAATACTAGTGATGGAGAACCTGTCATCTTTAGCGGCTAAAAAAAGAGTTAAACCATCTAGTGCTGATGATTTCTTGTTTGCTTGGGGTAAGACTGATGGATCTCCAGTGGTCTTGTTAGAAAAGGATAGTGTCCGCGCATGAGAATCAAGGCACCACCCAATATCTATGGCACTGTTGAAAAATGTATTCGGTAGACCCTTAGACAATGAATTAAATGGTGGCTCCCATGCATAGTCTCTGATTCATTGTAATAAGGCCTTTTTCAGTTGGGATGATACACCCCCAGGCTATGGGGTGCTCAGGAACCAGGCCAGTGCTGTCTCTCTGGGATCACAGTAGTCGTGACCCGGTCCCGTGGCCTGGGATCAGTCCAAAAAGGGGTATTTACAAGGGATTTGTCGTGACGCCACCCGGGTATGGGGTTAGTAAAACCACCGCTGCCGTATTCCTGCCGGGGACAGTGACTTGGGGCAGTGTGGATGATAAGTCCTCCTCGCGTAGGGCTGAGGGTCCCCAGGGCAGGTGTAGTGTTGATGGAGGGGCCTGGTGAGGGATTGTATTCTGTGCAGTTCACTTACTTTGCTGCTGCAGCTCCATCAGCCAGTGTGTGGAGAAAGCAGTCTCCAGCTCCTCAGGTGGGATTTTGCCGTGGAGTACAGGGCAACAGGTGCAATTACCAGGCAGACTCACTGTTGTAGTTTTCTCAGTCCCTTTTACTAGAGCAGATGTTAAATGCTGTCCACAGAGTCTGGAGAGCAACTTGGGTTATTCTCACCCGCCGGGTCTTTGGCTCCCTTCCTGCGCTTGTAATTTGGCTCCTGCAGTTGCTTAAGCTAGGCTGCCGGCCCTGTCTCTTCCTGCGGGGTACCAGTATAACAGGCAACTCGAGTCCTTCACTTTCTCTACCCTGCTCCTGGGCGTCAGTGTTGCTGGAATCTATGCGTTGCTGTGTCTCTGCTACAATTTGGAATCACCACTTTTGGTGTTGACTGCTGGTATGTGAGACCCTACACAGTCTTGGATTCCGGTGTCCATTCTATGCGCTTTTCCTCTTGGGAGAGCATGGAGCTGCTCAGTCTCCCCAATGTGTTCCTTTCTCTCCTTTCCTCAGACCCTAGCCTTAGGCCTGGAACAAGTTAGCGATCCTGGGACGAGCTAAGCAGCTTCCAGTCCACCAGGATGTCTTCACAGTCCTCCCAGGAACTGAAATAACTTCCTCCTTCCCAGACCAGAATATATAGGGGAGCTCACACTGAATCTGGGTTGGTCTCCTCCTTCTGGCCTGGAGTTGTTGGTGTTGTGGATGTGTTGCCTGATGAGAATACCCTTTGTTGCTCTCTGGTGACACCACAACCCGGGGGCAGTGTTGACACTGTGGCACTTTGACCCTGGGTTGCCACAGGGACAACACCTTTAATGGCCTGTCAATAATGTTTGAGCAGTTGGAGTTCCACCTATCAGACCCCAATCCATCACAAAAGGAAGGGATTGTTTGAACGTCTATGATCATTCAGGGTAGTGCACATCCATTGTGCCTGGGGCAGGTAAACCACAGTTAGATGGTTGTGAGTATGAGAAATGGCCACACTATGCTAGTTACTGCGTCAGGAAGCAGTGGAGGATTAGTCAGCACCATTGCTCCTTCATTTTGCTGTGTCTCAGGTTTAGGGCCACCATGTATCAAACATTGATGGCCATTACTGTAAAACTCTACGAGAACATTCTGTAGGATCTACGAGAACATTCTGTAGGATCTAATTTCAATATATGTCAGACATTTCTTTTTGGAAACTGGGACTGGACATGATGGATTTTAACATTTCTCCAAAGGATAAATAGCAGCATAAGTTTTTGGCTGCCGAATTTCCCCTATCACCATAGTAAGTCCATGTACCTTTAAGTGACCCAATGAAGAATATTTATGGCATGGTTAGAAGTTATCTCATGGATATGATCACTTTTAGAATTGGATTCGTCACTACAACTGTCCTCCAGTGAAACGACGTAACTTGTCAATAGGAACTTATTGTAACCCCCTATTATGAAACCCCTATAATATAGCAGTAAGGGTTCACAAAAGTAAAAGTCCCAGTGTACATTCACTACAAGGTTGTCCGTCAGCACAACAAACCAAAAACAATATACAATGATCTTATTAAAAATTCAGGACAGAATTACCCGGCGTTCATAAGTAAAGCATTGTGAAACAAAGATCTTTTGAAATCTTCATTTCATGCCTATGGGAAAAAGCTTTCCAAAAACAGTTTTAATAGTAATGATTCATAATTATCGTTATCAATTGCTGTCTAGATGCTCTGAGTTAGATTATTCTGGCCATTCTCCAAATTGCATTTTGCGTTGGGCCATTGGCTTAAATGTGAACCGCCAGTTTGGGTGGCATGCTCGAGCAAAGTACAAAGGGTTTAGACAAGCCTATGGTTATGTCAGTGTGGACCTGATTAATAGGTTGCTTAATATCTAACCTTAATATATGCAGGAACCAGATCTGATGATGAGCTCAGGCTGCTCCCATGTGCCAAAAGTTTAACGAGTACATAAAGAAAGGGAGATGTCCAAATGACTGCCCCAAGCTATTTTTGAGAATTCTACTCTTTCATACGTTTCTATGGGAAAATATATCAGCTTTCATACCTTGGTGGCCTTGAGGCTTAATAGAAACCATCTTAATAGTTTCTTCACTATTTCCTTTCCCTTCCATTTCAGTCCCTTCCCATCCTTTCACTTCTCTCCTTTCACCACATCAGCGAAGAGTATAGTCTACCATCAATGGTGGACACATACTTAACGCCTGCTTTCTGAACATGGCTTTTCATCAAGGGTTGCCAGAAGTAAGTTGAAGCTTCCAAGACCCAAAACAAAATATATAACAGGGCTGCCATTTACTATTTATTATTATTATTATTTATTTATATAGCGCCATTAGGTTCCATGGCGCTTTACATGAGGATGAGGGAGACAAGAACAAGTACACTAAATCTAGGCGATCAGGACGTACAGGTACAGGAGGGGCAGGGATCCTGTCCATGAGGGCTCACAGTCTACCCAACATTCGAGCATGAATCATGGTGCACGTGATTCCAGCTCCCAAGTTTACAACTCAACAATGACCCAAATTAGATCCAAATGGTATATCAACTTCATTTGGCTTCTTTTAAGCTCTTTTGAGTAAAGAAAAGACATCCAGACATCTCAGAAAATATATTAAAGGGGTTGTCCGGTCTAAAGGGATAATTCTACAGTCATCAATCCTCCCAGGGCACTGTAAGCAATGAGGATTCACTGTTTCTAAACTGGGAGTGGACCGCAGTTATGCCTATGTATGTTCGGCCGTAGCTCCCGTCTAGTGGGCGTGGCCTCGCTAGCCATAGTCTTGTTTGCCGGGAACATATATACTGCATAATTGCGGTCCATTCCCGGCTTACAAAATGGCAAATCCTCGCAGCGCTGGGAGGACTGATAATTCTGAAGTCACATGGAGTGACTGCAGAATTATTATTTTAGACCGGACAACCCTGTCACCAGCTTTTATCGCCAACTACAATCTCTAGTCTATGGCTAACCAGAAAGGCATTATGATCTTCTGGACTCAAAGATCTTGGGGACTTTTGTGTGAAGTTTTCTAGGTCAACATAGAGGCCTGTGTAGGGCGGTATGAAAATTAATTTTTAGTATTGCAAGTGTTTATTTCTTTAGTAGAAGGGGCAGAGGATAACTGCTATTTACAGTTGATGGGATGAAGATGTAATCCAAACCCATAATGATTACTTTGTTGTGGCACCTAATGGTAATGAACATTTTTTAATTCGGTCTTAAGTTGGGTACAATCCTTTTTTTTTGAAGGTCTTCAAGTTTAATTTAATAGAATCCCCAAAGGCAATTAGTCCATTGGTTGAACAAAATAGAACACATTTAGGGTCCGTTTATTGCAACGGCCATTTTTGATTCTTTTCTTTGCGGTATCAATCTTAATGTAATGGAGCGGTCTCAGCTAAAAAGATCACCAGCTTTTATTAAACCTTATATCGCCAAGATTCCTCTAAGGTGTTCTGCATCAGTCCTCTCATATGCTAACACACACACAAAAAAGACAGATCTGGGACACACTTCAGGGACTTTTTATTGTAATGACTAATGATATCACAATATAGGACTATTACTTAATGAAGAGGAACTTTTAGGTTTTTTAAAAACTTTTTGGCTGCATCCACTCATTGACATTTTTTTTTATTTATTCCTTGACAATCTTACTATTACTTCTATTACCTTATTAATAAGTAGATGAAACTTTAATGACTAAAAAGATAAATAATGCCTTCTAAAAACCCAGTGAAGTTTCAGTAATGTTAGGAGTCTTATAGTCCAATGCATTATTGTACAAAGCAGGCTCTCCATGGCAAGTACCAAACTGAGGGCCAATTCCTGATGCAGTTTTACACCGCCATATCATTCTATCCAGGAAAGAGTAGATCAGCGCTTAAGAGCCCGAATCTCACTTATGAATGCAAACACCAACAGGAGAAGAAATGTTTTGTCAGAATGAGGGCCCATAGCAAATGTCAGAATATAAGTCTCCTATTATGGTGCAACTCAGGACAGAGGGTTTTGATGTTTTTTCCTGCTTTGCACCATTTCTATGATGCTTGGATCAATTTTCTACCCTTTGCTTGCTAAAAACCTCTATGAAGCAGTGACAGATGTCATATTCGAAGGTGGCTATGTATCCCCCCCATGTGTTCATGAAAGCCTACTGAACCCCCTAGACTGTATTGTTATCACGGCTACAGTCCCTGACAAAAGTTATGTCGCTTATCCATGTTCTGAAATAAAAGCTTATAACCTGACGTTAAATTTATCCATTGGTTTATAAATTACTCTTTTGAAAGCTGAAACCCTCCCAAATGTGGTTTAGTTTAAGAAAATAAATTGGCATCAATGCTGAAATATTGATCATTTAATGAACACAGAATGGTCAGATTTTGGCAAAACAAAAGTTTTGTCGCCTGGTCATATGATGCACCTAATCCTAGTTTACATCCTCACCTGTGCTCCGTAAAGATCGGTAATTAGTGGATGTGTATAAAAAGAGACCCAGACCCCAGACCTTCACTTGAACTATAACTTGAGCTCTGACAACATGCCAAAAATCCACCCTATGACCAAAGCCTTGATTATCAAGAGGCTGAAGACCAGATCCACTGCAAGGTTGGTGACACCTTTAATGTGTCTCAGCGTCAAGTACAAAGAAGTAAAAAAAGATTTTAAGAGACTGGAGATGTGTTTGACAAGCCCCAGTCCGGCAGACCCCACATTCAACTCTCAGGAGGAAAGTTTGTTGGTTGAAGCCTCTCCAACAGTAAAAGGGCCCGGTCACTCAAGTCCCTGTGTCAACTAGAACAGTTTGTAGGATTTTGTCTCAAAAAATGGCCTCCATAGTAGAATCAGTGCCCAGATGCCAGCACTAAACAAAAGGCAAATAAAAAACCATGTGACATTTGCAAAGTCCCACAGCCTGCTAAACAGATGGATGCAGGAAAAGTGGCAGAAGGTGGATTTCTCTGATGAATCTTCAGTTAAATTACACCTAGCCGCCCAAATACTGCAGGAGACCTACTGGAGCCCGTATGGATCCAAATTTGGTGGTGGAAAGATCATGGTCTGGGGTTACATTCAGTATGGGGGTGTGCGAAACATTTGCAAGGTGGAAGGCAATATCAATAGCGTAAAATATCAAGAAATATTAGCTACCTCTTCCATTCCAAATCATAAAAGGGGTCAAATTCTGCAGCAGGATGGTGCTCCATCTCATACATCCATCTCTACAACAAAGTTCCTCCAGGCAAAAAAGATCAAGCTGCTCAAGGACTGGCCAGCCCAGTCACCAGACATGAACATCTTTGAGCATGTTTGGGGTAGGACGAAAGAGGAAGCTTGGAAGACAAAACCAAAGAATCTAGATGAACTCTGGGGGGCATGTAAGACTGCATTCTTTGCTATTCCTGATTACTTCATTAATAAATTTCATGAATCATTGTTGAACCGCATGAATGCAGTCCTTCAAGCTCATGGAAGTCACACAAAATATTAAATATGACTCTAATAGCACCACAACTTCACCAATGTTATGCAACATATATTTGTATTTTAAGTTAATTATTTGTTTGAATATCACATTACTTTCTGTGGGCAACAAAACTTTTGTCTTGCCAAAATCTGACCATTCTGTGTTCATTAAATGATCAATATTTCAGCATTGATGCCAATTTATTTTCTTAACCTAAACCACATTTGGGAGGGTTTCAGCTTTAAGGAAACCTAATTGGGGCTTTTATTTTTTTAATAGATCTGTAAGATCGTAGTGGGACAGATTTCTCCCTCCAGCTAGGCCTTGTAAATGGCCCATGGCCACGATTCCTATTTAAACCTGCAGCAAAGAACAGGGTGTGTTTCAGTCCATTTTAGGTTGCAGAGCAGCAGGTTCTGTGTGAGCAGGTCTGGGTGAAAGTAACAGAGCCGAACTAGAGACCTGGGCAAAAAACAAACGGACACTCGAAGCTAGACCTTGCACCCAAGGGTCCTACAGCGGTGCAGGTGTGAAACAGATTTTTACAGGACGGTACATGTGTGAAATGGCTGTGCTCCAGAACTCCAGGTCTGTTACAGTATTGTAATAACCTACAAACTAGACCTTAAGGTCAGTAGGATTGGAGTATCAAATATAACAACCTAAACACAGGGGCACACTCCACCCTTATTCAATTGTAAGGAAAAGAGAGCCACTGACAACCAATCCAATGCTAATGATTTTATTAATTAAATATTGCACAAATTCAATACAGATCCTAAATATACATGGTGATAGAAAAGACAATAGGCAAAAAACCCTATTAAAAACATATCACATCAACATGCAAGTAAAAAGGGTGCACAAGTTACTAACCCACTGGTTACAATCCAGTAAATACTTTCTTGAGAGAAAAAAACGGAAGCTGGAACACTCCAGCAAGTATTAGCACCATAAACACAGTATGTAAACCATGTAATGGCACCATCAGGAAAATCAGACCACTATAGCTTTTGTCAACCCAAAAGAACACTTGAATAAGGGGACCAACAATACAGCTGAAATCAAAGCTACATTATTAAACAATCTGATTACCTTGTGACATAGTGAGTAAGCAGAGAGCCCACCCCTCGCCTCAACACGTGTTTCTCCTGTCCAGGCTTCGTCAGGAGGCTATCAGGTAATGACAAAATGTTCCCCTAAATAGTTCCCCCACAGGTGTTTTGGGTCATTCATTAATGCAGCACCAATAGAACGCTGCATAACAAAATCGTGGCCAACATGTCCCGGAAGTCCCGCCCTAAGAGGCATTATGCCGCTCTGATTGCGCCCCACGACGCATGATAGACAAGGATTCTAACATCTGTGGGAGCTGCGGGCAGAAGCATGGCGCTCGCCGGGCATGATGGGAGCCGCGTCATCAGGCGCCGCCCGAGCGCGCACCGGAAGTGATGCGGCGGAGGAACACCGTCATCCGCCGCGTCACCACGGCAACGCGCAAGGACAGAGCCCGACACACGTCCCACAGAGCATGCGCTCCGCTCATCAGCATGCTGTTACTATGGGAGCAAAGACAAAGCATGAAAACAACAAGATCTGCTCATAGGGGAATCGAAGCAGTGATATACATAATCTACAACCTTTCTATTTATAGGGAAGTCAGGGCATATGAAGCCAATTCTGCCATAGCCCATAACAATCATAAACAAAAGTATATGAAGAGGGTCACAAGTTTACCAACTATACATATACAGAGCCATATATGTCTATGAGTTTTGACCCCACATAGAGTCCTAATAATTAGTGGGCAAAAAACTAATATATCCAGAGAGGTTAGATATATATAAAAGTCATATTAAGCCAACTACATGCCCTCAATAGATTGTTACAGTATTGTGTTTGGAAAATGAAGACTGTTGGTTTGAACTGGGTCATTGCTTCACTTTCTGGCTAATCAAAAGCTGCTGCCTCACAACACATTAAAAATGCCCACGCCAATAGAATTTCATAGTGCAGGCCAATTTTTCCAATCTTTATTGGAGCCTCCCCACAAACCACATAATAATTGGGAATTTTTAATTTAAACTCTTGATATTTGTCTGCGGTACTTTTCTGTATAGATGAAGTTGAAGAGACAGCTGTTGACTGAACCATCATTTGACAACCACTGTATGATGTTTATTGCCACCTTCACAATGTGGTTTCTCTAGAAAGGGAAAAGAAAAAATATAGAACTGAATTCCATCTCTCCAAAGATCCCATGGACTGTCCAAGGTATGGCGAAAGTGGTATATGTTTAAGTAGGTGCAACGTTGCGACTATGGCACACTGTTAGTCCTTTGAAACTGGTTCCATTAACACATAACTGTTAATTTTGAGAAGGGAACCTAATAATGAAAATCAAAATCACGCTCTTTTCTGATGCTCGTTTAGGACACCATATCATCCAACATTCAGATGCTCATTTGTCCTTGTTCTTTTGGACTGTTTGGTTCACACTTGCATCGTACGATACACTTTATTGATCCCAAGGGAAATTGTAATATTTTCCCTCTTTTGTCAATCTTGCAGCTCCTCTGAAGATAAGAGACTTTCTTTGGTTCAAGCTACCAATAGGAATGAGTAAATTGGGCTAAGATAACATTCTTTCCATTCCTCAAGGATCCTCATAGCAGACTGAATGTGAGGTACCATAGGTTGCAAGGTCTGCACTAGCAACTTCCCTTCTTTGTCATCCTTGCAGTTTCTCTGGAGATGGAGAGACCTTCATTGACTTAAAGGGATTGTTCACTAACTAGACAACCACTTCTTAAATGTAGCCCCTGTTGATTGGCCGTAGGGCTCACATGGCATAACTGTCATGTTAGCCTTCAAAGATCCGACATCAACAGTGGAATTGTACCAGTACTAAAGGTGAGTATATGTTACTTTTATTTCACAATGGAGACTACCTAATTTAAAAAGGGGTTATTTGCATAGAGAACAAACCATTTAAACTACCAATGGGAATGAGGGGGGTTGGACCAATATAAGCTCTTTTTCATCTTTATGGATCCCCATAGAAGACAGGATTAGTGATGAGTGAGTATGCTCACTGGTACTCGCACGAGTATCCCGGTACTCGGGATGCTCAGTGAGCACCGAGTACCTCCAAGGTGCTCGGACTCATCACTAATCATTATCGATGTGACACAAGTATACAGCTCCCTTCAGTGCACAATGTGAGCTGGCACCTCACAGAGAGCAGATTGATTGTTAGGGTCCCTCTGGGGGGCACAGCAAGGTGTTGTATGCTGCATATGCTGTGACGATTTGAAAAAGTCCACCCTCCCACCCTTTCCCAGAAACACTTGATTTATAGCCGGATGTCTGTGGGCGAAGCCTATCACTCATTGACGTGCATTGGCCTCGGTGCTCGGTCGAGCACCCGAGCATCTTGAAGTGCACGACCAGAGCATCGAGCACCCGAGGATTTTAATACTCGCTCATCACTAGACAGAATGTCAAGTACCACAAGTTGCATGGTCTTTCAGGGATCTCAAACTCCAGGCCTCAAGGGCTGTAAACAGTTGGTGTTTCCAGGATTTCCTTAGCATTTGACAGTTGGAATCATCACCTGTGCAGGAGATTAATTTACCATCTGTCAAATGCTAAGGAAATCTTGAAAACCTGCACTGTATGCTGTCCTTGAAGCCTAGAGACCCCTAGTGTACATCCTCATCCTTTGTTAACCTTGTTAATGTCTGGAGACAGGGACACCATCTTTGGTTCAAAATACCAATAGGAATGAGGGGGTGGGACAAAAATAAACTTCAATGCCAATAGTAACAAGGGGGGGATCAATCTCAACTTCTTTCCATCCCCAAGGATCCTAAGAGGAGACTTAATGTTGATAGACTTTGCAAGGATTTAACTTAAGACTTGTTTTTCCAGATAGCTGCTCTTATGCCATTAGTGATACTATATAGATGTGAGTTTTCTTAGCGTGTTTTTAGCATACTTATTTTTTATGTTATTCAGATCTTCTACAATGTTTATTACAATCCATCATGTACAATATCCTTGACTGGTATGAGAACCTCACAGTGGCTTATTGTGATTCGTTACCTGGTTGAACATTGCTACCAAAATATATGGGATTCCTTTCTAATAGAGAGAACTGTATTCTATTATTTTTTCATAAAAATGTAAATCTTGGGTACAGTTGCTGTAAACATGTAATTTTATGCATGCCGCTACCCGACTGGTATGCTTAGGTTAAATGTTTCAGCTCTGATGGGCACAAAAATGATACACTTACCACAAATTAATGAATTCAAATCCCCGCATGTATCCGAGCTTCATTTGGCCAAGGCTGCGTTAAATCTGAGAACTTGTAGAAAATAGGACTCGTTTTCTTTTTTTAATAGGGTGATCTCTTTATTTGGATTAGGGTTCTATGACAATATCTCCTAGCCTTTCACCATGGAAAATTGGAATAGAGAAAAGCCTGAAAAACCGAATTATGTCTTCCGATTTTTTACCATTCCTCTTAATATCTCCCGACCATAAATACACTTTTTATGACACCAATAAAGACAAATAGTCACCACTTCTCACAATAGCCTTTCTTAACTGTGAGAGCGAGGCATTTCATTGAGCGTTTTAAAGGATATCTCATAGTCACAAACGTTTTATCGTCACTTTTTATGTCTGTGCAGTGATCCCCAAAACTCTAATTAATTGAACATGCTTTAGACTCCGGCATTGAAAACTTGGGAAGAGCCTTATGCTAGAGAGAGAAAGAGAGAGAGGTCTTTCACCGTGGGGAGTAAATCATTCTCTTCATTTGGAAATAATATATTGTAATGATCCGATATATACTCTTATCATGTGCGCAAGTAATATGAATCATAATGTGGATAGTAAAGCTGGAGACATATTCCCGCAAACTTTTATAAATGGACAATTGAAATGTTTAAAAGTCCACGTTCACAGCCAATTTTCTTTTATTTCTCTAATACATATAAAACGAAGCAAGTTTTCAGATATTTGTCTGCTATCGTTTTGTCTATACAGTTGATTCCTCCAGAGTTATGCGTCACCATGGTAACAGACAACAGACAAACATTATGTAGTCTGATCCGCCCCTTGGGTTCTATTTTTTCATTTATATTTACTAGATTACCAGAAGTGGGTTGAGATAGAATATAACAACAGGATCAGACTACATAGGGATGGAGAGCTTTAGATTTGCTTTGGAGTTGCAGATTAAAATAAGAAATATTCATCTTGGACACACAATATTGTTGGTAGATATAGGTCAAACTTTATTGGAAGTATGTAGTCACTTTATTAGGAACAAAATTGCAAATTTTAAAGGGAATATGTCAGCAGGTGTTTCTTGAGAGCATCAAAATGTATGCGCTGAGACCCTAATTCTAAGGATGTGTTACTTCCTAGTCTCTTTATTGCTGTTTCAGTACAATCAGTGTTTTATCAACAGGAGATGATCACTACAGGACTATGGCTCTCATACCTCTTAATCCAATCACGATCCAGCACTGATTAGCAGCTCTCTGTCACTATGCAGTGAATACAGAAATCAATGGTTTTGGCAGGGATATATACTAGATATGAAACACAGAAAACCATGATGGTAGCATAACTATTGCTCTCAGTAAACTAAGTAATAAATCACTGCAATCAGGGTCTCTGTCCCTACCTCATGCTGCTGTCAAATTACATAGCCAAAAGCTGCTGACAGACTCCCTTTAATTACAAATACAAAAAACTGAAACTTTGATGAGACCCTGGGCTAGCCCACAGTGCATGCTTGTTAACTTCCTCCGAATGTTTGAGTGGCTTCTAGAATAAGGGAAAATCTTACAGACACTCAGACGTTTCGTGAAATGTCTGGGCTAACGCACCCTGACTGTAAGCCACCTGAGATCATTACAATTGTTTGTTTAGGAAGAACTTATAATCTGTGGTATGGTTAGGACAGAGTCACAGGTAGCAGGACGTAAGACCCAGAAAACATCGATAGAATACAATAAACATACTGTGACGACTGTCCAAGGCCACAGGCTCAAATGGCTATCTCAGACAGATTTGGCACAATTCCCTCCATTTCATAGAATCCTGAGAAACCCTGACACCCTTTAATTCCTATACATGGATCTGGATTTACAAAGCGGTCCAAGGGATTGCTGCCTATGTATGGACTGCAGTCCAGAGGAATGAGCCAGGACAGGAATAGTCACCAAGCAAGGTCAAAGACTGGAGGTCACGAAAAAGAAAAATCAGGACCCCTAAATGTAGTCAAGGAGCCAGGTCAAAAGCGAGATGGCAGCAAAGTACAAAATCGACAGGCAGGAGAGATGTCTGTCCGAAGACAGACCAAGATAAAACAGGAAAACCCATATAGAGCAGGGGAACAACCATATTTAATAAGGGAAGCCAAGCTATATCTGGCAGTTACCAGCAGAAAGCTGGAAGCTTAAGTAGGGCATGGTGCCTTCTAATAGGCTGAAGCCAGGAGCTGATGACTTCAGCTGGACAGCACACACATCCACTCTGTCAGACTGGAAAATAATGCAGGTCCCAGCCACTTTGACCTTAGTGGATGGGCGGAGCTTGTGCTGACCAGAGTTTCCGTTTCTGACATCTCCTCAATCACCAGCACCACCCACAAAGTGAATATGGTGATGCATGATAACAGAAGCAGACATTGCAAGAGCAGGTCCTGGTGGAAATGTGACACATACTGGACATGGTCAACTTTTATGGCTGGCCATCCGGGACGTTTGTGAGCGTAGAGAATAAAGCACACCATCAAATGTTTTTTCCCTTACACACAAGATTTTTAAATACTAAGATCTATTTACAATCCCCTAAATTTGTGAGGTTTCACGTGAAGAAGAAGCATCAGATGAACCTTCCAGAAATGTTGGGAGGTAGTCTAGAAATTGGCCAAATGTTCCCTGAGTCTGTGAGCATACTTCTGTTTCTAGATTCTTTGGAGATTTTCCCACTCTTTGTAGAGTCTGGGATGACACCACTGTTTCTTGGTGCCTTAGAGATTTACCAATTCTTCCTGGAGTCATTAAGGAAACTTCTGCTTCGAGGGTCTCTGGAGAATGGCTGAATCTTCCCAGAGTAATGGATGAGACCACATTTTCTGGGAGTATACCCCATTGTCTGGGAGTATACCCCTGTTTCTGGAAGCCTTTAATATGTAGCAATTGTTCACAGAGTTTGTGATGATACCACATTTCCTAGGTGTTCTTGACATTTGCCAGCTCTTCCTGGAGTCTAGAACGATATTGTTTGAGGTTTGCTAACTTTTACTATTGGACAGTAACGTTCTACGAGCTGTTAGAGTTTACGCACCTCTTCCAAAATTCTTGAAGTATACCTCTCTTTCTAGGTGTCCTGGAGATTTGCCAACTCTTCTCAAAGTTTGTGAGAATACCCATTTTACTATGTGCTCTGGAGATTTCCTGACTTTTCCCAGGATGTGGGAGAATACACTTGTTTATGGGTGCTTGGAGATTTGTCAACTCTTTCCAGAGTTTGGGAATGTAGTCCTGTTTATGGAGGCCATTTTGAAAGATTGTTGAGTTTTTTCATCGTCTGATAGGCCTTCCATATTTCTGGGAGGAACCTTTCGGGAGTGTTTGCAAATATGAGGATAAAGCTTCTATTATAGTATAGTATAATATAAAAATACAATCTAGAGTCAACGAGAGGCAGAATACCACGTTAAGACAGAATTGTACTCTTATAATACTGCAAATATTTCCGTATATACCTAATGCTAGATGTCTCATTGTAATGGAAGTCAAGTTCAATCCTAATTACTCATGTTACTGTTGCTATTTTTTCAGTAGGCCGCCCCAAACCAGGAGACACTTTTCAATGCCCCCAACGTCTCTTTGTGCACTTGTCTGTTCTCGCTTACACAGATCTGTATCCACGACACCCTAAGGCAACTTTCACTGTCTCCATTAAAGCCATTTCTCCTGTCAATAAAGGCACCCCACCTTACACCTGTCAGGGCTCTTCACTCTAAGCCTTTCCTTCATTGTACTGGGTAATTATTAGAAGCGTCTTCTTGTCAGTTTGAACAAAGCAAACATGGGAAATATCTGAATGTGTCTGGTTCCTGGCTGGACATCTAATTGTATATAGTGCAAACGGCTTAAGTACTTTATCCGGACCTGAAATCAACACTCCCTTCTTCATAAAAAGGACCAGTTTAATAATTGTTGACTTTGTGAAAAACAGATATAAATTTCACATAGAGGCTGGAGGACAATGGAAGCCAAAGGTTAAGAGGATTATGGGACTCCACCAAATAGTCTGAGCTATTTTCCAAAATGTCCAACCTTTAATAGCCTAAAATCGATTTAGTGTAACTGTAAAGGTGCCCTTTCACACAGGGAGTCGCTAGCGACATCGCCTGAAAGTGACGTCACAGCGTGTCGCTAGCGACTATAGCGCTGTTGAAGCGTGACGCGACCGCGAATTATCGCTGGTCGCAGGTTGACAGTTTACGGAAAACCGAACCGTCAACCTGCGACTGCGATAAGCTGGATCGTGCCGTGTGACATCGCCAGAGCGATGTCAGCGCGATCCAGCCTATACCGCAGCGTTGCTGCGGATCGTCGCTGGGCTGAGCCCAGCCCAGCGAGCGATGTCACCGCCCGCATCGCTGCGGCATCGCCGGCCGCAGCGTTGCTGTGTGACAGCTGGCCAGCGATGTCGGGAACGAGCGGGCACCCGCTCATCGCTTCCGACATCGCTGGCCAGATCGCCTCGTGTGACGGGACCTTAAGGGTCCTAGGTTGGGCTTTGCTTCTTCTTTTGGTGGAATATCCATTTCTTTGACTACTGATGATGATGGATGATCAGTGTCCATTAGGAGTAAGCAAATCAATGTACGGGATTATATTGGTCACATTGGAACTCCATGGATACTTCCTACTATCGGCTGGCATCCTGAGTAACTCTACTGATTATTAGACACCTCAACATCATGGCATTGTGGCTCGATGAACATCATGCCATCATAGCAGTCTACTAATCAGAAGAGGTGCCCACTATACCACCAGTTAGTAGGACATTCTAGGTCTGCTGCTACGCAGTACAGATGTGCCTGCTGGACTAGGTCCTACGAATCCCTTTGCTAACTTCAGTATCCATATATTGGTGAATCCAAATTTCTCTTGATCACTTTATAATTATCAGAGTGAATATATTTCAACAATCCACAGGCTAGGATGTCTGATCGCTGTGGGTCTGATCACTGGGACCTGGGCTATATCGTCCCCTGGAGTGGTTGTAAACATGTACATCATCTGTTATGTTCACTATCTATGGTTTGGTGGTTACACATGCTCTCTGTTGCTCCATTGACATGGGAATTTTGGGCCCCCATCTCTTAAGGATCTCAACAACAGGTCCCCCAGCGATCATACATTTAGCATGTATTCTGTTGATAGGTGAGAAATCTGTATATAGATCCTATGGCCCCAATTTCAAATCACATGACAACACCAACTTCTTTCAACTCAAGACAAATGGATTTATTTGTTTTTTTCCTCCATTGTGTTGCATAATCCTTGGTATAAAAACATTTTTTGGCCTATATTTTAGGATTTTTGAAGCAAGGATGAAAATAAAGGAAGAAGTCAACTTGTTGGGGGGGAACAGGAGGTTTTCTATCCATGGAGCCATGTGGTCTACTAATCTGCATACATTGCTAGTAGTCTTGACTCTGAGGTGCTTCATCTCATCAGTTATCTTCCTCCTTTTTTTGAAATAGTGGTAATGTTGGGCCCACAAGAGTCTGGGGACTTAGATCTCGGGTGGTTGGGTGCAAGGATGTCACAAGTGGTTGGTGCCCAAGCCTGTGCCCTTGGGGTGACAGTAAAAAGGGGGGGTTTTTGATGTAGAATAATGTTAATGTTTGTCGTGACGCCACCTGTAGATCTGGCGATGGCACCGGGTGCTGCTGGGGCTCCGGGGTGATGGGGGCAGCAAGGTCTTATGGCTCCCTACGGGTGGAGCCGGGTCCCCCGGGCTGTAAGGGTAGAATGGTGGAATAGGGTAGCACAGTCTTTGCTGTGTGGGACAGGCGGAAGGATGGACAACACACACAAGAAAGCTATTTCTGTACCATTTACTGGTGGCTTCCAGGTACACTTCCAGGGTGAAGGATGCACTCCGGGATTTCCACACCGAGTGGACTATAGGCCTCCTTGTCCTGCTCCCTTGTCTGAAGTCTGGCGTGTATGGAACCAGGCCTGACCTCTTTGTCTCTCTCACACCCTTGTTGCTGCACTGAGGGCTTCACTTGGCTACCGCTACCTCTTCTGCAGTCCTGGTCTCAATATGGGAGTGCTATGGGTGTCTGGGAATCTAAGCCTCCTGGTATACTGGGATTCTCTGCTGGCTAATCTCTCCCTTGCAGACTCAGATCCAGTTGTTCTTTTGGGGTGAGCGTGTGGCTCCTCTGCCCCCTGCTGTACTGTTCCTCGCCTCTGACTTCGGTTCCTAACTCTCTGGACTCTCACACTGGCTCTGGCGGTGCACTAGTTTTGGGCCAAGCACGCTCCAGTAACCAGTTTTGCTCACTAGGCTCTGAGCTGATCTTCACAGTTCTCCTAGCGATTGTACACTCTGGCTAACTCTGCCCCAGCACCTGTATTTATAGGGGATCTGGCTTAACAGCAACCAGTGGTGCTCCCCCTACAGGCCTGGAGTCGAGGATGTTGTGTGTATGTGGGTACCAGATGTGGAAATCCCTTGGTGTACTAGTTGGTCCTGTGGCTACCTGGCACAGGGAACCACAGTAGGCAGTTTGAAAAGAAGCATGGCTGACTGCCTCCTTGTCGATACTCTCTGTGGTGAAGAGAAAGAATGGCTAACTTAGTAATTGAAATGAGCAGTTTGATGAAACTCCACTCTTTGTCAAGCGCAGGTCCAAAAATCAAATGCCCAAGTCCTAGGACATAGAGCTACTGGAAGATGATGGCACTGAGGCTAATAGAACTGTACTAGAATCTGAGAGTCCTCAGTGGTTGATACCTTTTAATGGCTAACTGAAAAGATGGTTAACATAGCAAGCTCTCGGGACACTATGGCCCCTTCAGCAGGCTGATAATGACAAAAATTCTGAAGAAATATACATATATACATAAGCAAAAAAAAAAAAGCAGGGTTAGATGCTGTAGTAAATACGACAGGGGACGTAAAGCAGAGTTGCTTTGATTTATAGCTTTCTACAACTCACTGAAAAATTTTCAGGTCTCCACAGGCCACTAATAATGGAACAACAGTACATTCTGTTCATCTTTTCTTAGAATTTTGACTTTACTTTCCCAGCTCCTCTCCTCCTCCCTAGCCCCTACTCTGCTTTACATCACCTGTTGTATTTATATATATATATATATATATTCATTTATATAGTGCTATTAATTCCATAGCACTTTACATACATTAGTAATGCTGTCTTTCTTGGAGCTCACAATCTAAACATCCTATCAGTATCAGTGCCTTGAGGAAGCCCACGCAAACACAGGGAGAACATACAAACTCCTTGCAGATGTTGTCCTTAGTGTCCTTGGTGGGAATTGAACCCAGGACTTCAAGACCCCAGTGCTGCAAAGGCTGCAGTGCTAACCACTTGAGCCACCGTGCTGCCCGCATTACTGCAGCATCTAACCCAGCTTTTTTTTTTTGGCTTATGTATATATGTTTATGTCTTCAGAATTTGTGTCATTTTAGCCTGATGAAGGGGCCATAGTGTCCCAAGAGTTTGCTATGTTTACCATCATTTCAGTTAACCATTAAAAGGTATCAACCACTGAGGACTCTCAGATTCCAATATTTTTTCTATCTACTGGATAACACGGTACATATATTTTTTACCTAGAATTATATGAGTGCTTTATACAACTATTTACAGGTTTTATCAGACACTTTTAAACCTCTTGAAAATGCCTTTAATTTGTAATTTTGTAAGATGATTTCCTCTATATGAGGATGAAATAAAGGGCCACAAAAAATGTCATCTGCCCACCCTTCATCTGGGGAAGACGCCGATGATCATCCAGTGTTTGCATTGCATCAGGAAGGTCGTTGTTTATACAGATATCATATATAAAATGCTGTATTTTGTCTGTAAATCAACGATGCTCCCGGCTATTTAGTCTGCACTCGTTTTGATGGCTGATTGGCTGCAGCGAGTTGTAACAGGCCATAAATGATCAGGAATGCTCCGGCATACAGAGGTTACATCAGTGCCCCGCACACAACATCTTTATTAACAGCAGAGAGAAAACTCCTCTCCTCCGATCATTACTTTATACTTTTATGGAGGAAAAAAATCAATTTAGAGTAAAAATTTGAAACATTCCATAGTTTTATGCAATACGTGAAAAAATGTACTTCTCTTGTACTGGTTATGAGGAACATGATGAAAACCTCCAACCACAAGGCCACAAGCTAAACACTTTTTTTGGAGAGGTTTGCACAAGCCCTGTTCCTTCTTTCTCTCTGGTTTTACGTTTGAAAATCTGGATGGTTGGCAAGAAGAAATTAATGAGACCTCATTAATGAAGCTCTCCTACATGATAACAATGGCGGCCACTGCAAAAAATGTAGGAGAGATGAACCTGGTAATGCTGATGGCAGCCAATGAGCTGTTCACTAGTAAGTGGTACCAGACTAGTAGTTCTCCTATAGGAGTGTGTAGATGCTGCTGTGAGTACCTTTCCCATCAAAAGAGGAGGAGCAAAATAAAAGAGGCGCTCATAGAGCAAGTAGTAAATTTGGCATATGCATCCCTCTAAAGCAGAGAGGTGGTTGCAATGAAGATGCCAGAAGACCTATCAAATGATTGCTATGATGCGACAAAGAAGCCCAGTAGATTTAAAATAGACTGCAATGAAGCAGCGACTGCCCAACGTTGAATGACTGCTAAAGAACCGTGCATATAAGGACTAAGTGTCGTACAATCCGCGCTGCTACCAAAGGAAGACCAGGACAATGGATCATCTGGTTGAAGTAGTTCTTTAATCAGACGCGTTTCGGAGCTATTTCCCAGCTCCTTCCTCAGGGCATCCAACGATGTCGCGGATCGTATGACACATCGTCCTTATATGCTGATTTCTGACCGCGGTGACCCATGGATGTGTGGATCCAGCAGCAGCTACCGACTAAGCGTTCATACTAGTTGCGGGTTACACAACCAGATCAGGTGACCAGGCCCTTGTCGCCATACATATACCTCTATATAATAGAGATGAGACCCTATTGCGCATTTGTCTCATTTCTATAGAGATGCTAAAGAACCGTAGCATTTTATCGGTTCTCCCAAATTTGCCAGGACTGTCTCGAATTTTCATCTAGAGTCACAGCAAATTTTCAGCTGAAAAAGGTAGGGTATAAACCCTAAACATCAAGAGAACTTTTCCTGGAGGTTGGAGGTATTCTCTAGTAGGCCTTGGAAATAGAAATGATGCAGACAAATTAGCACAAATAGAGTCTTACCCAAATAGTAAGTATCCAAAAAAGAGCAGGAAGAGGCTCACCTTGTGTCATTGTGAAAGTCACAACCACTAAAACAGCATAATATTGCTGGGGGGCCAGGGTGGAGCCTCACTGGTTGTGGGAGAGGCAGAGCCTCGGCTGTAGAGCACTCCTGAGTTTGCAGGGCGCACCCAGCTGGCGCCCCAGTGCAATTGTCCAGTTCAAAATCGCCCTCGGTGAGGGTCGGAGCAGACACAGATGCAATGATGCTTGTTAACAGCTCTTTACACAAACAGTCTTTCATAACACAGGCTCACACTTTTTCTAAAGGGTATCCATTTCATTGCAATTTATTGCAGACTGTTCTCATCATCCCAGTGCATCTAGGCTCTCGCCCTCTTCCCTTATCCCCATGGTAATCTGCTGAAAACTGATCTAGTCTCTGGCTCCACCCTATCCCACCCACAGGGATCCGTCCAATAGAACAATTAGGGCCAATGTTAGACAAAAGATCCTTCACTACCAGCATTATGATGATCTGTTTGCATGAATCTATGCTGATGTCCAATGTGAATAGTACCTTAAGGGTCAGTTGCTTCCCAGGAAGGCCTCCTTGGGGCCAGTGTATACTAGAGAACCATGAAGGAAGGATTATATCCACACACGTCACGCTCAGTTCCCGGAAGGTCTGTCCGAGTTGATCATGGGTTTCACTCCAAACTCCCAGCTTTTGTCTTGCTTCACACCAGGAAACTCTCCAATTTAAGCTACACTGCAGGCTGTTTTTATGGAGTGGACCCCAGTCTTCACCTTGACCATTAGGTGTCTGCAAATATATAATTACACTTATCAACTTTACACATAAATGCATAACATTAAAACACAGTCAGGTATACATCGTGCTCCCCAGGGCAAGTGGGAGGGGCTAAAGACTAGACCCCCTTTCAATATGGTTGCAGCAGACCCACATAGAATCAGCTTATAATCAGAAGAAGAAAGGAGTAAAATCTGCACTACTGTTCAAAAGGACCCGGATGAAGACAGGAAATGATTTCATTCATCCACGTGTTTCAAAGCCGCAAGCTCCTTCTTTGGGACAAATGACCTTACCTTATCACATTAAGGGCCCTTTCACATCAGCGTTTTTTTCAAATCGCGGCAGATGCAGTGAAAAAAACGCATCTGCCGCGATTACCGCATACCGGCTGCACTTGCGGCACGGTTGCGGCGCGGTTGTGGTAAACGCCATACAAGGTATAGGCGGACTTGAGGCAGGTGCGGCAAGTGCGGTTTTGGCACTTGCGGCAGGTGCGGCCGCGAAAAAAAACGCGGCTGACAGCATTTTTTTTCGCGGCCGCACCTGCCGCAAGTGCCGAAACCGCACTTGCCGCACCCTTACCGCAAGCCCCATAGACATTGCATGGGGCTTGCCGCAAGTGTTCCGCAAGTGTCGCGGTTATGCTTAAACGCGGCAGATGCTGTTTTTTCATCTGCCGCGAATTTCAAAAACGCTGATGTGAAAGGGCCCTAAGTAAAGTAATTTGTCCTGAAGAAGGAGCTTGTGTCTCTAAAATGCGTGGAGGAGTGAAACCATTTCTTGCCTTCATACTGGTCCTTGGTCTTTTAACGGTAGTCTGGATTTTACCTCTTTCTTCTTCCAATTGTATACTGATAGGCCTAGGGGCTAATTTAAATGTTCCTTTTCCACCAACATAAACTTTGGTAAGTCCGACCTCGTTGTGCTATGTGGAGGCACCAAGAGAAAGACTGCTATGTCTGCTGAGAAGTGCCGCTACGTTTCTAACATTGTGATGTATGTAAATATTTAGATAACTGGAAGGTGTTGTGTTCCCACCAGTTGGAGTTGATCTGAAGTCTATGTGTGTGACATGACCCCCATACTGATGAACGGTTCACTGCTGTTGGGATTGCTAAGAGTTTTACACCTTTTCCCGAGTGCCCTTGATGAAGATAAATGTGAAAAAAGCCCCGGTCACAGAAGGGAAGTGAAGGCCACTGGCACAATGCTGATCATAAGGACTAATGGGTGGGAAAGGAAGTCTCCCCTCTTAATGCTAATGATGAGGTTTGGAGTACGAGAGAAATACTGTCAAATACTGTCATGAAAGTGGAAGTCGCCACCACAGAGACCATTGTTACAACAGTTATTGGAGGTTGTCATGTTCCTGATAATGGACTGGTCGAAAGCAATGCTTGAAGCTTCCAGGCTTTAAGCACCATGGTGGCCACAACACCCCCACTAGCTAGGACCATGGATAAATATATGGATGATAGATAGATAGATAGATAGATAGATAGATAGATAGATAGATAGATAGAGCAAATTAGATAAATAGATAAGAGATAGAGTAATGGTTAAGTGGGCACTCCAAGTCAAAGGTTAGCCTGAACACATGGAGAAATGAGATGGCACCACAGGAAGGACTTGGCAGATGTCACATGGAAAAACTATGCAATAGACAGTGGGAAAATGAGAGGAGTAGGAGTCATCAGAAGATACAAAGGAGTGACACACAGTAACTGAAAATCTATATGCAGTGAGTTCAGGATCTTAGCACATTTGTAGTGTCAACAAGTCAAGAGAAGAGTTTCGTATGATTACAGCAAATAAAGGGTTAATCAGAAAATAAGTGGATAAACACTAACAGCGTAAATGAATAGTCAAGCTTTTTTTGTAGAGAAGAAAAACTCTGATGCAACAGCATTGGTAGTGTGAACAAGTTCACAGAGGAGTTTGCCATGCTTACAGCAGATGAAGGGTTGACTTGTAGGCCTGAGTCAGGAAGTAAATGTAGTTTCCAGAAATAAACAGGAGATTGCTGTGATGATTTCCAGCTGAGAATTGTGGTAAGACAAATGTTAAAGCACAAGGGACTATTTCATACTTAGAAACTATGTTGGTGTCATAGTCAGCCTTAAAAGGTCTTGGGTGACAACAACACTGGAATTTGCATGGCAACTCATAAAACCTGCTTGTAAGAGAGATATGAGATGCATGGATATGAAATAGATAGTTATTATATAGATGGTTGGAAAACAGATAGATACATGACATACTCAGGGATACATAGAGAAATAGATAAAAACATGTAATAATAAGCCCCAGTTTTCTGCTTAAAATGTAACAAAATTTTTGTGCAAATCATAGTTGTACAAAAATTGGAGATTTTTTTTACCAGTCCTGACAGTCCCTTCCTACTTTTTGAAAAATAGGCTTGGCTTTGCCCAGATGGGGTGTGGCCGACACCATCCGACAAATTTGGGAACACCTTTTAAGCTAAAAACATGGAAAAAATTAGAACATAAATTTGCTACACCCCCTGATCGGAGTATATGTTTTGCGCTGGTGCACAGCAGTCGAAAGTTGCACAAAATGTGTTGAGGTTGCACGTATGTTACTCCAATGCAAAACTTCAGTCTTGATGAATCTGGGCCATTGAAAACCATCATTTTGGTTTCTTGAGGTTAATTGCTTGAGAAGGCTAGAATTGAAGACAATGGTGTCTGGTCAGCTCTGAACAGGTTTATCCAGATTGGGTGGAGCGAGCGGGTAGCACAAGGTGCAAGCGAGAATTAATAAACAAAGCTTTGTTGTTGTGAATGTTCCTTTCCAGTAGATTGTATAGACATGTCAGGTACAGTGTCCTTGTACGAAATGCCTGTAATAAATCATGCCGCTCAGTCAACACCGTGTCACATCATCTTTTGTTCATAAAGTTTCCAGAAAAATTACAAGCAATGTATTTGTGGAGAGAAAAAAATCACTTGAAAAAAATCTAGAAGGCATGTCGGGGATATGCTATAGTTCATGTAAGTTCATGCTTTCGAGATATTTGTAATATGCTATTGACAAGCATGATAGGAATCTTAGATGATGCCTGCATGTTTCTTTGTGTCTACCCGTGTAAGATAACTTAGAATTTTTGAATAAGGCCACTTTGTAGAAGCTTTCTATAGCTGACCGCTATAGCCACCAAGTGGACACCTCTTAATGTAGAAGTCATCGCTAGCTATAAAAATGAGATGCAATACCACATATAACCTGCGAACAAGTGTGGCACTATTTCTGGAATATAGTTTTTATAGTGGACAATCCCAAAAGTTTAACTGTTAAGCCCCCGTCACACGAGGCCACATCGCCGCCGATTACATAGGCGACGTGGGGGCGTGGGCCTATCGGCGGCGACATCGCCCCATATGTCGCCTCGTGTAAAGGGGCGATGTCGGCGGTGCTGGGCGGTTGCCTGGTTTAAGAGCAGTGCTCTGAAACCAGTTGACCATCATGGGGCGATATGCACACATTGCCCCATGTAACCGGCACCGCAACTGACAGGCGATGGGAGCCGTAGGCTCCCATTGTCCTGAATCGACGCTGGGGTTTCCAGACACCCGGCGGCGATGCGCCTGACAGCTCGCCGGCACGGGGCTGGAGGTGTCGCCCCGTGTAAATGGGGGACGGCGACGCTGGCGAGGCGCCAAAAACGTGCGCTCACCTGCCAGTCCCGCCGACATCCCTAGCCCCGTCGCCAGGTGTGACAGGGGCTTTAGTAATACTGCAAAAAAAAGTGTTAGTATTACCAAGAAAGCACAAACCTCCTTAGGCTCTTCCTGGCTTACATGAGAAGTCTCATTCAGGGATAAAACTCTGGAAAAAAGGGGCACGCAATAGTGTACATCTGTCAGACAAGACGTAAGGAATAATAGTGAAAATGCTCACCTATTTAGGTTATAAGACCACCTTTTTCGCCTGTTACAACTTATAATGTTAATGTTAAGCTATCCATGGTCTGCAGCAGTCCTCCCTCATGGTTTTGATTCGGGTTGATATGTTGGATGAAAAGGGATTTTGGACCGCGCTCCCGCAATAAATATTCCACGGATCCAATAGGGTTGGAATTCATACGGTAGTTTTATTTCTACGCGTTTCAAGGTATAAACCCCTTCATCAGGATCCCACACAATAGGACGTACCTTTTGCTCTCCTATTTCCTCATAGACTGTAGCTTGTGAGCTTGGCCCTCACTCCTCTTGGTATCTGTTGAATTTTTGTTACTCTATAATGTCTCATATTGTCTGTACATGTCCCGTCTGAATTGTAAAGTGCTGCGAATAAAGATTATATTACTGAAAGCTCTCTGCTGATGTGATCATTTCTTATTTCTTATTTAGAATAGACATCTTTTGAACACATACACACTTGTCCGGAGTTCATGAAATACACTTTTCTCTATATGTTAGAACATTTAATAACATGTTAATAAGAAAGTACATACTATGGGGCAGACAGAACTGGCAGCAGAATCCCTTCTTATGACAGAAGAGTTGTTTTTATAAGAGTACATTTAGGAAACATTTGATCGATTCCAATAGTCTTCTTTTGAAGTTTGCCAGACCAGGCCGACTTCCAACACTGTCTTGGTAAGGTCATCGGAAAATAATATTGGCACTATTATGAGTGCACAGGCACAGCCACAACTAATTTTACTGCGTTCTGGCAGCACTCAGGCCTCTTCAAACAGCTGACTTGCAATGGTTAAGTATCTAATACTGATGGCCAGCAGCCAAGATTTTATTATGTAACTTCATAGATGTCATACTCACCAACATCAGGGCTAATAAATATATATTTAGTGCTGATCGATATAGATGTTGGAGTCCTGCCCCAATGACCATCCTAGGAATGGCTATAGCAGACAGGATTCCCTAATTTGTGTAAACACTTCCCCACTTTTGGCGAGACAGACCCATATTTAATAGGAGTTCTTCAGAAAATGTGATGTGGCGCCCCACTGGTCGGGACACCACGTAGAGGTACTGCACCCATATAAGAGTGTGTAGTATTTCTGTGACTGGGGAATTGGGATGTCACATAAGGGACCCTCATAACACACATCCACACACACCCTAGGTAGGGGACCGTGGGTGGACCCGCTTTAGGGAGGACTCAGTCCCATGGGAGGGTAGAAAAGTGTGTGGGCGGAAGGAGAGTTAGGTTAGTCTGAGGAGAGCTCAATTGGGGTGTGAGGAGTGCAGGACGGCGGAGAAACCGTAAGGATAGAAGGAGATCCTAAGGGCACCAGGTAGTGCGGTGCACCTGAATCCGGACCCTGTACGTCTACCGATCTGTCCCGGTACAGAGGACCATCTCTGAGCACGGTGCCAGTGTCTATACCCAAGTCGTCGAACCGGAGACCCGAGCTACTAGAGGAGGTGGCTTGAGGCTCTGCGTGTGGGAGTGCTGAAGGAGATAGGGGAGAGCACAGTGAGGGACCAGACAGGAATGGCAGGCATAGCACCGAAGGTCCTGAGAAAAGCATCCCGGTTCCCCAGTTACTACCCAGGCCAGGTAGACCCGAAAAGACTGTGCTGTTTGTCAACCTGCTTTAAAAAACTGCCAGTAAACCCATACGGAGTAAAAAGACTGTGTGTCGTACTTTATTATCTCCACCTGATGAGCCACCGACCACAGCAGGAAAAGGACAAGTGACTGTGCTATGTGGTAAGCTGCCTCCCTCTGTAAAGACTGTATATAAACTATTACAATTGCCCGGGAATCCCGCTGTGCCTACGGGGAGTGTAACCATCTTGTTGCTCCCCATCATCCTGGAGGACTGTTCCGCAGCGCCGGTAACATTACCGGAACTGTAGGTGGCGTCACGAAACACTTTTATTTTTATTGACTGTTTTTTCCCCCTTTTTAAAGTGAACAAGGGCCACTGGACCAGGCACAGGCCCCAGTGATATCTCCCATGAACTAAATGCTCGGTAAATGCCCTTTGGCAATTGTCCCTTAGCTCTCCGATGCTGCTATGCCTCCAGATACTCTGCTGTGGCTGGGAGACGTGGAGTCTCCATCCTCTGGTTTTGGCTTCTGGGTCTGAAGTACCCTCACAACCTCGGACTCCGGTGTCCATTTCAGGAGATCTACTCTGGGGTGAACCGGTCGACTGGCTCCACTCCCCAGCTGCTTCTCTCCTTTCTCAGACCCTCTCCTACAAGTCCCTCACGCTTGCTGTTCCTTCTCTACCCTGCCTGGGATGAGCTCAGCACCTCTCCAGTCCACAGGTAATCTTCACAGTCCTCCTAGGAACTGAACTGACTAATCCCGCCCCCGGCCTGAATTTATAAGGGAGCTCCCCTAAATTCAGGTTCAGAGCTCCCCTTTCAGGTCTGGAGTTATTAAAATGTTGTATGCTGTGGGCTTACCTGGTGTGGATACCCCTTCTTGCTTCCAATCATGACATCTCCCACGAGGGAGGCAATGCCATTGTGGCAATCGGACTCTGGGGTCACAAGTGCTGAATGATTCTGCTGAAAGATAAAATTTCAACAGCATGCATATTTAATACATGTAAAAAAAAGATAATCATAAATGGACGACAACACTAAATTATTTTAGCACTAAAAAAAGAGAAGCTGCACTCTGCTCCGACCATAAAAATATACAAAATTATTTCAGTTAAGCAAGAATACAAAAATTGAGACTCTTAGCTTTATGGCCATATCATTAAACCGCCCAGTCGCCACATCAAGGCATGTCTCTTGGACTGGGTACCTAACTTTCAATTTCTACCTCTACCTGGGTTAAAACCTCCTTTTGTATGGGCAAGTTAAAAAAAGTGATAACAGAGAACAATCGCATTAGGCATCAACAGGGCGGGGGAAGGCTGCGCAGCAATGGGTGGGAACCCACATTATATACTAGAGAGAGAAAAACTGCGACACTCATTCTATCAGTGTGCACAGGTGCGAAGCCAAACAACAGCAGAGTGCAGCTTCTCTTTTTTAGTGTTACAATTGTTGTTTGGCTTCGCACCTGTGCACACTGTTAGAATGAGTGTCGCAGTTTTTTTTCTCTCTACTAAATTATTTTAGTCCAGCACCCAATGATCTAGAAGGCAAGATGTTGCCTCGTTTTCCTAAATGTATCATTCTTCTGAAATGAATGGACGTAAAGTGTGCTCTTCTGCCATGTGTGGCGACATCAGTATTCTTCATACACTTACCAATTCTCTTGAAACATCTGGTAGAATCTGGAAAAAAGAGGAGACCTCCCAGATTCCAAAAAAAGTTGGCAAACCTTTTGAGCACCTTCTTTTCCCTTAAGGGCCTGTCACACGCGTCAATATCGCCTGCACGATATCGGCTGCACGTGACGTTGCAGCGATATTGACGCGTGTGACATACTGAATCAACCAGAGATAAATCGCTGGTTGATGATCGCCAGGTTTTAGAACCTGCTCTAAAACCTGGCGACTGTCGCCCGGTGGACACGCAGCATCGCTGCGTGTGACACCGGGACTAGCGATATTCCAGCTCCCAGCGCCTCTCACAAGCGCTGGGAGCTGGTAACTAAGGTAAACTGCGGGTATCTAGGCAGCGCGCGCTGCCTAGATACCCGACGTGTACCTTAGTTACCAGCCTCCTCCGCTCCGCTGTCCCTGTGCCAGTGTGGCAGAGGAGAGGGGGTTAACCAGGGAAGCTTCCTGCTTCCCCCGGCTGAGCCCGCCCCTCCTCTCTCTGCTGCTGCTCCGGCTCACAGGGGCCCCGCTGGACGCAGGTTAGCCCTGCAGGGGGGTCCCCAGCCGCCCCCCATGTCCCTGTGCCAGTGTGGCAAAGGAGAGGGGGTTAACCAGGGAAGCTTCCTGCTTCCCCCGGCTGAGCCCGCCCCTCCTCTCTCTGCCGCTGCACCAGGGCCCCCGGGCAGCAAGGTCCGCCCCTGGCTCACCGGCTGGTATCTAAGGTACACAACTAGGGTCCCTAGTTACCCGCTGTGTACCTTAGATACCAGCCGGTGAGCGGAGGAGGCTGGTAACTAAGGTATACGTCGGGTATCTAGGCAGCGCGCGCTGCCTAGATACCCGCAGTTTACCTTGGAGACCAGCCTGCTCCCGCTTCCAGCAGCCTGGCAGCGGGAGCAAGACATCGTTTCCACGATGTTTCTGGCCAATTGATCGCTGGTGAGTCTGTCTGTGTGACAGCTCACCAGCGATCACCCGTCAATGTCGTCAGCAATCATCTCACTGACGACATTGACGCATGTGACAGGCCCTTTAGGAAACCTTCCAGACACCCGGTGGATAGAAAGGCTTCGGAATGGTTTCCTCTAGGACCTAGTCTAGGTCTAGGTGATGTTGGGTTCCAGTATCTTGACCTGCACTTAATGGGGTCAGAAAGGGACGTGAAAGTGCTTGGAAACAGTATGAAGGCATGACTGAACAGTGCTGTGTCCATTAGTAATATTGTTTACTTTGCTTTCCAAAAGCCAAGTTGTCGAAGGTTGGCAAGAGTGGTTACAAGTGCCACATGGAGTGTGATTGAAAAGGTTCCTCAATGTTGTACTAGGACAGAGGAGCTTCAAGTTACTCTTTGAATGGACCCACTGAGGATGTTGGTGCTATCACAATCCAAATTGTTTTAATTTTGACCAGTCCAAAAGTCCAGAACATCAGATCATTAGAAAATATTCTCATTACTGGAACAAAAGCAGTAAGAAGAGCCCCACCGATTATGGGCCGGTTATACTTACTCGTTTCTTCTTATACCTCAAAGGACCTTTTTGCCCCTTAGTACTTTGCCCCTTTAAAGTTTACCCCTGTGGGTTTTTGTTATCTCATATTTAAAAATGTTGCCCCATATGAGAACTCCCTAAGACTCTTCACCAGACAGTGGAAGAATTTTGTTCACATAGATATCGTGCATTCAGTTCACGCGCTCTCCCCCCCCAGCTCCGGACCATCTGCTGAACCTTCTCAGCCCCCTCTCCATTTATTAGACTCATGCAAATGAAAATAATAAATTAAAATAAGAATTTCTATTGACTTAAACGTCCTTCATTTATGTAAAAAATGATGGCGTGTAGTCAGTGCAACGTGCGGGCCGCGCTCCTGCCCTATCTCCCAGACGTTGGTGTGTGTTACATTGTGTTGCGCGACTTTCCTATTATTATTATTTTTAGCCCCGAGCACAGTTAATGAACCAAAATTGTTTCTTTTCAAGTGTTGCAGAAGTTCTGCTAACCACGATCATTAGATGTCATGTTGGTTTAAAGATGTCAGGGAAGAAAAATCTGTTCCGATTGAACTAGCGAATAATAAAACCATTTACATTTCTTTTCATTATGAATATGGTGAATTGAAATAGTGGGTGCATTTCATTCATTACTGGGAGTCTATTTGAGCTTAATGAACCAAGAAATGGATTCACTTGCCTATTGAACGCTGTCAATTTTTTTTCTAGGGGGCGTTTTAAAGACACAAATTGGGGTTCACCTTATAGTATAGGAATGTGCTTGATATCTATTAAATGCCATGGCTAATAGCACAGTCATTAGAATGAGTCTGTCAGGGCATTAGAAAATAAGCCCATCTCCACGTAGGGCAGCTCGCCATGTCAAAAAGCATAGCTGCAGTTCCAAAGTCTGTAGGGTTCTTTTCAAGTCAATGATCTTTTCACTGGTATGCTAATTAGCTCCTCAGCGCACAATGGGCAGAGCAGAGCACATTCCCTCAGTCAACCTCCTCTGACTTCATTTGGGACTGCGCTGTGCCAAAAATGAAATCCCTTACATGCACTGATTCCCCTGAGTAGAATATGAAGGCCACACTGAAGGATAAAAACGCTTTCTGCATGTGTCCTATCTTCAGCTCATGCACAGAACAGACTTTCTACTTTGATTAGCCACTTCTCTGTTCTGCACATGCACTGGTTCTCTGGCAAACTGGATCAGCGCTGTTCCAACTTAAATTCCACGCATGCGTAGACTGTCCAGGTATTAGTGCATGCACAGAAAAGGCTTTCTTCAGGGTTGGCCATCTCACTTTTCTGCACTAGCACTGGTTTTTTTGTCAATCTGCTCATGCATGGATTTCTGGCTTCCCTTTGTCCAGTGCTGTGCCATGTATGCATAATGACACATTGCCACTGTAACGACACATGCGCAGTACAGCCAACTGCAAGATAAAGCCTGTGCATACATGTGTGAGAGCAGGGGCGGACCGTCACCCCAGGGGCCCTGGTGCAGGCGAGGAGCGGGGGGTGGGGGGGGCTACTGGGCGACGGCGCGGCCCGGGGGTTGGTGTAGGTGCTGCTGGCCGTCGCGCCGTGGCCAGGGGGGGGGCTTCCCTTGCCTCATCCTCCTCTCCTTTGATGGCGGCTTGTGGGGGTCGGCTGGGGGCCCCCCTCCAGGCTTGAAGGGGCCCCCTAGCCGTCGGGGCCCTGGTGCAGCTGCACCAGCTGCACCATGGTAGTTCCGCCCCTGTGTGAGAGTGTCCAGCTGATGTTGGCAGTGCTGAAACCTGGAGTGTCTTTCTGTCAACCTAGGAGACCCCTATTCAGAGTGGAAGGAGAGCTCTTTCCTGGAATGTCTCTGGCAGTGTGGAGAACAAGTGAGCAGAGTGTGGATGTGTGGTGGCCGGCTCTCTTTCTTGCGTCAGCTTTGTGTGAGCTGATCAAGACTATATGTTAGGCTGCCTTCAGACTTGCAGATGCATCTGCAGCGTTTTGTAGATGCATCTGCAAGCATCTGCATGCAGACCGCGGCCCCTATGTTTATAATGAAGCGCACGGCGGTCTGCAGATGCTTGCGGACCGCCGTGCGCACCCATTCACTCCTATATGTGATCTGTGCGCACGCGGATGCCTGCGCACAAATCACACACTCCCGCCCGCACCATGGACGCGAGATGTCGCGTCTATGGTGCGGGCGGGAGTGTGTGATTTGTGCGCAGGCATCCGCGTGCGCACAGATCACTAATGGCGGGCAATGGGAGCGCACGGCGGTCCGCAAGCATCTGCAGACCGCTGTGCGCTCCATTATAAACATAGGGGCCGCGGTCTGCATGCAGATGCTTGCAGATGCATCTGCAAAACGCTGCAGATGCATCTGCAAGTCTGAAGGCAGCCTTAGCTTGTTGGACTGTAACAGCTACAGTGCCTACAAGTAGTATTCAACCCCCTGCAGATTTAGGTGGTTTGATAAGATGCAAATAAGTTAGAGCCTTCAAACTGCAAACGAGAGTAGGATTTATTAACAGAAGCATAAATCTTACAAACCAAAAAGTTATGTTGCTCAGTTGAATTTTAATAAATTTTAAACATAAAAGTGTGGGTCAATTATTATTCAACCCCTAGGTTTAATATTTTGTGGAATAACCCTTGTTTGCAATTACAGCTAATAATCGTATTTAAAAGACCTGATCAGGCCGGCACAGGTCTCTGGAGTTATCTTGGCCCACTCCTCCATGCAGATCTTCTCCAAGTTATCTAGGTTCTTTGGGTGTCTCATGTGGACTTTAATCTTGAGCTCCTTCCACAAGTTTTCAATTGGGTTAAGGTCAGGAGACTGACTAGGCCACTCCAACACCTTGATTTTCTCCCTCTTGAACCAGGCCTTGGTTTTGTTGGCTGTGTGCTTTGGGTCGTTGTCTTGTTGGAAAATGAAATTACGACCCATCTTAAGATCCTTGATGGAGGAGCGGAGGTTCTTGGCCAAAATCTCCAGGTAGGCCGTGCTATCCATCTTCCCATGGATGCGGACCAGATGGCCAGGCCCCTTGGCTGAGAAACAGCCCCACAGCATGATGCTGCCACCACCATGCTTGACTGTAGGGACGGTATTCTTGGGGTCGTATGCAGTGCCATCCAGTCTCCAAACGTCATGTGTGTGGTTGGCACCAAAGATCTCGATCTTGGTCTCATCAGACCATAGAACCTTGAACCAGTCTGTCTCAGAGTCCTCCAAGTGATCATGAGCAAACTGTAGACGAGCCTTGACATGACGCTTTGAAAGTAAAGGTACCTTACGGGCTCGTCTGGAACGGAGACCATTGCGGTGGAGTACGTTACTTATGGTATTGACTGAAACCAATGTCCCCACTGCCATGAGATCTTCCTGGAGCTCCTTCCTTGTTGTCCTTGGGTTAGCCTTGACTCTTCGGACAAGCCTGGCCTCGGCATGGGAGGAAACTTTCAAAGGCTGTCCAGGCCGTGGAAGGCTACAAGTAGTTCCATAAGCCTTCCACTTCCGGATGATGCTCCCAACAGTGGAGACAGGTAGGCCCAACTCCTTGGAAAGGGTTTTGTACCCCTTGCCAGCCTTGTGACCCTCCACGATCTTGTCTCTGATGGCCTTGGAATGCTCCTTTGTCTTTCCCATGTTGACCATGTATGAGTGCTGTTCACAAGGTTGGGGAGGGTCTTAAATAGTCAGAAAAGGCTGGCAAAAGAGATAATTAATCCACACATGTGAAGCTCATTGTTCTTTGTGCCTGAACTACTTCTTAATACTTTAGGGGGACCAAACAGAATGCTGGTGGTTTGAGGGGTTGAATAATAAATGACCCTCTGAATTAACTTTTAACGCTTTAAAAAAAAAAAAAAATCTTTGTGGCTGCAGTGCATTTCCCACTTCCAGGCTGATCTACAGTCCAAATGTCACAATGCCAAGTTAATTCCGCATGTGTCAACCAGCTAAATCTGCAGGGGGTTGAATACTACTTGTAGGCACTGTACTTATTGAAAAGAAACAGAGGATTGCTACCAGATGTAGAATCGTCCCTTGGTTGTTTGATGGCCATTGGTGCGGGCAAACTGTTTTGCGCCTCTGGCTTGGCCCTCCCATGGTAAGGGGCTGAGGGACACCCCTGGGCCTGCACATTGTTCTTTCACATGGTTCTTGCACATGGTTAAGCCGCCATCTTGGGGTTCCCGGTACAATGGCGGGAACCCGTTCTCAATGCTGTACAGCGGTGGTGAAAGTTCTTTTCAGCCAAAAAGTTCAAAGTCCAATGGCACACAGTACCCAGTTGCACCAGGGTTATATGGAAACTTGGGTATCCGGGCCCTGCTGTAGTTGGGATGTCGCTGGTGGATCAACTGAAAAGGGGGTTAGGGAATGGTGATGAGGAAAAATATAAAAATTTGTCGTGACGCCACCTGCAGATTCTGGTGATGGGCACCAGCGCCACTTCAGACCTCTGGGGGAGATGATACTGCAGCTTGGATGGAGCAGCTCCCTGCAGGTGGAGCTGAGTCCCCGGGGCAGACCAGCACTGATGGTGGTGGTGCTGGACGTGGATATGATCTGTGAAGCAGTGCAGCAGATGAACAGACACACGGAGGCTTTGTCACTCTACACGGGTACTTTACTCTGTTAACCAGTGCAGATGGCAGTTCAGGTTACAGCACAAACAGTCTATAATCAGGTAGCTGTTCGGTTAGTCATAGAGGATTGCAAGGTCATTCAGCGAATCCTGTAGTATACTCTCTTTTGACGATCCCGTGTCCTGCTGCTAAAACCTGCTCCGGCACAGCCCTCTTGTATACCAGGCCTGTTGGGGTGCTGTGAGTTCACTTCTCTCCCCTCTCTCTCTCTCTCTCTCTCTCTCTCCGAAGGGGCTCGACCTTTGGTGGGAAATCCTGGCGAGGCAGCACTTTGTAGACAGGGTGCCAGGGTTGATGAACTGACCCGTGACGACCGGTGTAGACAGCTCAGGGTCTGGACTCCCTGCATTGTATCCTCGGAGCCGGTACTCTGTTAGATAACCCAGGGTTCTCCCAGAGTATGGTTGCTCCTATAGGGGGTCCCCTCTTTCTTTTCCTGGGCTGTCTCTTCTCTAGGCCCCCTCCCTGGGAGTCTCCTTCTCTCTCTCGGAGGCTCCCCTCTCCTTCGCTCCTCAGTGAAAACTAGAACTCCACTGTCTGACTTCCCTTCCTCCCCTAACTCTGCCCAATGGGAATGGGACTGCCCGTTTACCGGGGTAAGTGTGGGAGGTGCTGGGGTGGGATCTACTTGCAAACCTTACTCTCCCCTGTGACAGGAATAACTGCACTCTCTTTTGTACGGTGCAGTACCTGTGGCGCACTGACCAGTGGGGCGCCACACATGCGCAGTCCAGCCAACTGTAGGAGAAAGGCTGTGCATGCACTGATATTGGTTCCATCTGCTAGTGTGTGGGATTTCTATCTTCCCTTGAGCTAGTGCTGTCCCGACTTAATTCTCTTGTATGTGCAGATCAGGGGCGTAACTACAACAGGGGCAGGGGTTGCGATCGCACCCGGACCCTTGTGCCTAAGGGGGCCTCAAAAGTCCCAGGGCCTATAGAAAAGACTATTGCTATTAAAGATTTGCAATAATTGGGGGCCCCATAGGAGCTTTCGCATCAGGGCCCGTGAGCTTCAAGTTACACAACTGGTGCAGATTACCACAGTAGTGACACCTGCGCAGTAAGTAACATGGCCAACTTTTAAAACGCCTTATTAAACTTAATGGATTATTTCTCTTCAAAACTCCCCACCCTTGTCCTCAAATTGTCTGTTGTATTGCAGGTCAGTCTCGTTCACTTCTATGGAGCTGGTCAGCAATACCAGACACAACCTGTGGCCAGAGTTGGCACTATTTCTCATTTTCTAGAATAACTCCTTTGAAAGGAAAACTCAAGGAGAAACTGCTGACGATGTGTTTGACCCGCTACAAATTTGTGTAGCCGTATTATATACATCAGTGAGTTTGGATCGAAAATAAAGTCGGAGTCAAGTATTCGGCACATGCCCAGCTTGACTCCTGCCAATTTTTCGAGTAGGCTGACTGACCATACTCTGACATATGAAGCCCGTCCATTTTACAGAACTCTGTAGCAGCCTATGAATAATATCTTGGAGAACAGAAGGAAAAATACTGTGGTTTAGAAAGGGATTAGAGCTGGCTGCGTTTCTCTGGAAATTCAGACCATGTCCTTGGTTGTGGAGACATCTTTGATCCGTAATACGATCTTATTCAGTCTAGGAGGCTTGAAATTAAAAAAAAAAGAAAAAAGCCAAAACTTGAAGTTTGGAAAACCTATCCTCATCTGTTTATCATGGGCAGAGCAGACTTGATATTTTTCTTAAAAACAATTAATAATTTTTGAGAATTTTTTAACTTTTTTTACTTCCCAACTTTTTGACCTCTTATAAAGTGTTCTATAGTCTTCGAGCCACATATGAAACATTCAAGGACTCCGGTATCATTTTCACAAGGATGGAATGAATAACTAAAATTGGTTTGACCCGAGCTACGTGATGTGGAGTGGATTCCTCGATTGCTGTTTTGGTTGGAATTTTTGAAGAATTAGATATCGTGAAACATTTTAATTGTAGCCGGGCCAAGTGTAAAACCCTTGACAAATTCCTCAATCTGCGTCTGAATTCCAGGATATAATTTCTGTTTTAGGGGCTTCTAGTTTTTTGTTTTTAGAATAGGTGAAATATGACATAGGGCTAATTAATGTTTCCAAATGGGTTTGGTTTCATTCTTTCAAAAAAAAAAAACATCAAAAAGAGTGGAAGAAATTCTAAAAAGTTAAAGGAAATTAAAGTCATTTTTAACTTGCCTCCTGGCTGTCTGAATACCCGTCTGGCATTGAGTAGGAGAAATATTTCCTTCAAAGAAAGGGTTATATACATGTTAAAAATAAAGCTTTAGAAATGATGGAAAGTATAGGTAATTGATCATTCACATATTAGTGCAGTGGGTAAATTTAATGATGAAGTCCATAGCCCCTTAATCAGTTATTCAGACTAATAACAAAATGTTAGTGTCCTACAAATGCAATTAGTCAACCCAAACCCAAGTGTATCATGGTTCCATTGCTTGCTAAGGGGCTAATGACCATTATTTTACCAGAGTCCCGAAACAATCGTCATCCACCGATCTTTCTGTAGAGGTCTAATGACATACCAACAGTGGTTCAAGATCAGACACTTGCATGTGTATGTCAGACCACTGCCGAACATGCACCAAAACTAACCCAAAAACTGTGTTTTCCACTGACCCTTAATCATGATAACTGCTGCTTTCTTTAGCCCATCTGTACAGCTGTGCTCTCGCCCTCTAAAAAGGTTGCAACATCGTACAACACTTCAACATGAGAAGGAAAGAGGGGGCACTCACCAGCGTGTAACAGATCCTTTATTGGCACAACAACAATGACATTAAGCTCACCGGGACTGAGCTGCAGCTATCAGCGAAGGACATGGGGAACCTCTGGACGATGGCTGTTTCGTGCTGGAATGCACTTAAACAGGTACCGGCTAGTAGGGGTCTTAGGACTAAATGGTGGCCCGATTCTTTATTTATGAAGATTTAAGAATAATGCAAAGCAATACTGGGTTTAAATCCTGTGCCAATATCGCTGATTGGTTGTGCCCGGCTGGTTGCCAGCAATCAGCGAAGCGTGGTTGAAATCCCGCACCAATTTGCGGGCGGACTGTCCCTGTCCCTGTTGCTGATTGGTCAGACCAGGCGCCCACGACCAATCGGCGACGCAGGATTTGCGTTACTGACAAACAGACAGACGTAGACAATTATATAGTAGATAGGTGATGTATGATTGCTTAGGGTTCTGAAAGTTAAGACCTCCACCATTCATGAGGTACAGTGATCCCAATGTCTTCTCTGTGAATGGAAAGGTCATGTAAATTTCAACCACTGCTCCAATCATGAGGACAAAGGTCCCAAAGCACCCTGCGTGAAATGATCAGTAATAATTATGTGCAACCATTGCTCCATTCACACAGTGGACTTTGAGACCTATGTCCATGATGTAGTATGGGTTCTTGTTGGGTTGCCGGTGCCAAGGGTTCTTGGCAGTCAATAGCGAGGCAGGGCCGAGGCCGCAGCATAGTCCCGGCCTGGCTAAGCCTGGCCCGAACGGCTCCCCAGTTCAACAATTAGATTCTGAAGTGTTCTCATAGCGGGCAAAATTATTTGCATAGTCATATAGAGTTTTTAGAATATGTTTAACTAAAACAGTTTTGAGAAACACAGGTACAATGTTTGAACATTGCATGAGAAGGGTTATTCACCGTTGCATAATTAATAGCATGCTGTCCCTCTTGTCCAGACACCTCTTGGCTCCCAATTTTCAAGACACCAATAAGTGGCAACCGATTTGTCTAAAACGAGGTGTAATTGCACCAGCTGCAAGTGGACCCTAGGTTGGTTGGTGGGCCCCATTCCTGCACTCCCACATTAGCATAGTAGTGGGAGGTTACCCGGGGGAGGGAGATATATTCACCTCCAGGGGGGATCAAGAGCGGTTAGTTGGAGGAGGAGGAGAGGAGACGGGACAGCTGGAAAGAGTGTGGAACGAGGCAGAAGGGTTTCCCAGACAGTTTCAAGCTGATCTGGAGGGAAGGATAAAGAGGGTCTTGAGGATATCCTGAAGGAGGGTGCCTGACGAGTGGAGTCGAGGCCCTAGAGAGAAAGGGAGAACCCCAGTGTGGAGCGACCATACTCCAGGGGATTCACCAGTCCACCACGGGAACGCCGGACCCGAGGATCCGGCCAAAGTTTATCTTTGCAGTTGGCAACCGGCTGCTGTGGTTTGTCTATCAGCTGCAGCACCCTGCCAGAGGGAAGCGGTCTGCCTGCTTCCTCACCTAGAGGGAGGTGACCCCCAATGCTACCTACACAGAGCCATTGGGTATAGACTTATCCTAGGGGGGAAGAATGCACACTGGTTCGTCAACTAAGGTACACCACGGGTCCCACCATACCACCTGGGATCCACTTGCAGCCACCCGTAGAGCTACCTGTTGTATTCCATCTTGCTGAACTGTGGATTTTGTATGTTGCTGCTAAAGGCTTACAGTAAAGTACCCGGGAGAAAGTGACTTTGCCTGTGTGTGGTTTTCCCCATCAACCTGCTTGGTTTCAGGAACGCTGCCCCGGAGGACCAGCTCCACCTGTAGGGAGCTTTGCCATCTCAGCCACACTACCATCTACTTTGGGCGGACTGTGGCGGAGCTGGTGATGCATCGCCAGGTACTACAGGTGGTGTTACATGACAAACTCTTATCCCCTGTAAGTAAACCCCTTTTTGAAGTGTCACCCAGGCCACAGGCTCAGGCGCTGCCACCCGTGACATCCCCCGTGCGAAAACACTCACCGAGCCTGATACCCGAGTACCCCAGGGCCTGGGGCTCGACACTTTCCAAGCACATGGAGACGAATTCCAATGCCACAGGGGCCCACTTACTTTGCTTTCACCCATGGTCTAGATCTTAGGCATGAAACCCAGGGAGACCCAAAGGGTTCAGTCTAATTAAGAGAGGGTGTTCCGGTTCCTGCAAGGCTTCCTTTACTGGGGACTCTCCTGTTTGCAAGCTGCATAGCAACCCCTTTTAAAGGGCGAGCCCTGCCTCCAAGGTGCATGGTTAACTTTTCTCAGTAATTATAATCTAGCGGGGACCAGCATTGACCTTGGCCACTAAAGAGCCACACAAACACATTTTAACACATTAAACATATGCAGGGACACATGATACATGTACCCCATGTTGTTTCTAAAGAGAGGAGGAAAGTTAACCCCTTAACCCTCTTACAGTCTCACCAGATCATATATAGGATAGATGATTTATAATTGCCCAAGACCTCCACTAATCATGAGAACGGTGGTCCCAAAGTCCCTTGTGTAGAAGGGATGGTAGTGAGCATGTGCATCCACTCCTCCATTCATGCACTGCACTTTGATACACCTGTTCATGATGTAGAAGGGGGTCTCACAAGATCACATATAGCCTGATTGCGTAAGACCTTCACTAATTATGAGGACAGTGGTCCCAAAGTCTCTTGGGTAGAGGGGATAGAAATTATCATGTGCTACCACTGCTTCATTCACACACTGAACTTTGATACCCCTTTTCAGTATGTAGTAGGGGGTCTCAGCAGATCACATATAGGATAGATGATGTATGATTGCTTAAGACCTTCACTATTCATAAGGACAGTGGTCTGAAAAGTCCCTTGTGAGCATGTGCAACCACTGCTACATTCACAAAGGGGCTTTTGGGACCCCTGTTAGCGAGACATGAAGGGGTCTCAATAGATCAATAGATAACAGTGTATATACTGTAGGATAGGTGATGTTTGATTGCACCAAGGTCTGATCACTAAAGGTACCGTCACATGCAGCAATCTCGCAAGGGGATGTGTGGCAATCTGACGTACGCGCTCACGTTTTTCGTGCTCGCCTCAGATCGCCGATGGTGGCATCACATGCCGCAATTTTGCCCTGAAGCTAAGGCGATGTGTCGCTCCGGAAATCGCCTCACCTACAGCGGAACCAATCTTGGCTAATTCCATCGCCGCTTCACACACCGCGATCTCAAAGGCAATGTGGGCGTACATGTTCAGCGCGGCGAGGAGATAGGCGTGCCACAGTAGTTTACACCGCGCCTCATACATGCTCATTGGACAACGCAACAGCTTTACGATTGATCAGCCTGCTCTGTGAGGCTGGCTAATACATGACGCAATTGTCTTTCGGACTTTGCACTGAGTTTGCAGACGGTTGTGTAGCTGAAGATGTGTGTGGTACTGAATGGACAGCTCTTCAAATATGGCGCGGTGTCAACTGACAGCCAATGGGAACACAGTAGCCCACACCAATCATCTCAGAAGGGGCGCGGACTACAGCACGCTGAGGCACGCCTACAGGAAATCATAGGCAACGTTCTTTCCATCACTATCGTCCTGTCACACGCCACAACACGAAAATAGCGCCTTGCCGATTGCACCTGATTACTGAGCACTGTTCAGGAATCAGGCGATGGCCGATGGGTGATGTATCGTTGCAAAATCGCCCAATCACACTCCGCAACTGTGAGGCAATTTCACCGAGATTTCAATGGAGCGACATATCACCTTTCAGATCTCCAGGAGAGATTGCGGCGTGTGACAGTACCTTAAGACGGCCACTAATCATAGAAACAAGGGTCCCAAAACCCCCTGTGTAAATGGATCGTAGTGAGCATGTAGGACCACTGCTCTATTTACATGATCACTATCGAGAGTATAAGATCTATGTTTGCGGGAGCAATAGGGGTCTCAACAGATCAAACATAGGATAGGGGATAAATGAATGATCGTTCTGAGAACCTATCACTAATGGTGGGTTTACACGCTCCAACGTCGGTCGGATATTGGATCCGACGGTGCGGGAGCGCGCTTTTTCTGGGCAGATTTCAAAGAATCGCATCGGAGGTTTACACAGCGCGATATCGGCATACAACGTCTCTACGATGTGTACGCCCCCTTATACGGCCGACCCAGGAATGACCAGTTAACATGGGAGTGAATAGGAGACGTTGTACTACACATCGTAGTTGGGCGTTCACACAGCACGATCCAGCTCCAACCTCCATCCAATATCGGCACGTTGAATAGCACGCTCATTCGATCCCCGATATCGGTTTGACATCGTTCCTGCATCGTATTGGTCATTTACACCATACAATGCACGAACGATATCGGGTCCAATGCGCGGACCACGTGACTTTTGGTCGGAGTTGGACGCCGATATCGGGACGTGTAAACATACCATAAGACCTCCACCAATCACAAAGTTCCAAAATCCCATGTGAATGGATCACTCCTGAGTATGTGCCTGTTTATAGCAGTGGTGGTCGCACATGCTCAGTACTGCTCTATTCACACAGGGGAATTTGGGACGCCATTTGTGAGGTTGGTAGTGATTTCAGCAGATTGTACATAATGCTGTTTTCCCGGATGAGCATTTAAGTAAATTCCTGCACTAAGAACGTATGATAGAGTCCACGACTGAGATACATGAAGATGAGAAGAGAAGAGATGGGTCTGTGGATTCCCTCAGCTCAAATTCTCAGTTACTCGTGTTGCAGTCTCTGACTGTACTCGTGTTTCTTGCCGAAATGATCATCTCCTGAACAGTTTTCAAAAACTTTGCAAGATCATTTACACCTTCCCCACTGATGTTGTTTGGATGTCTTTTTCTGTGCAATACAGAAAAAAAAGGACAAAAAAGACACCACAAAGCCACTCACTTGTCACTTCATTGAAAATTTCAAAGGCTTTCTCTATATTCCTGACTAAGTAGATGCACATTTAGAAAAGGAATCTTCAGACGCACTAGATGACAAGTAAATGCTATGGTTTGCAGTCTAGCTGTGCTCCATTGTCAATAACTGAATATTTTATACTGTTTTGTATAATAGCAAAATTACGGGTATTTTTCAGTCTCTCATCAAAGTTAAAAACGGCAAAAAAAAATAAAAAAATAAAAATAAAATCAGATCTTGATAGAAAAGCAAAAAGATCAGACGGTAATGACGGGTGCCACCATTGTTATTTCAATGGGGAGGAAAAGCGGCTCCTTTGCTCGTACCTGTTTCTGTATTTAAAGTCTTCGGAATCTAAACACATCAAAAAGGAGAAAAAAAATCAAATTGTAACAAGATGGTTTAAAAATGCTTTGTGAAGAAAGTTTCCTAGTAATATTGGGAGTGGTGGGGGGGGGACCGAAAATCGACCCTTCGTAATGTTCTTCAAATGCCAACGTTAAGACGGTACGGGGAAGGGAAAATTGAAAACGGCACATTTATCACACTGGGAAGCCACGCGTTTCAGGCTCTGCGATGGAATGGTAACATCTGGTTTTGGGTCGGCATAGATGACTTGGCCTGAGAATACAGCACCGCAGTGGCCTGATGTATAATGAGGATTAAATTTAATAAACGGCCTTGGATATTCTATACAGGCTCGGGGAGAGGAGGGTACGGGGGGGGGGGGGGGGGGGAGAGTACAAGAAGAGAAGACAAGAAATGAACACACAAAGAGTAGAAGGCAGAGGACAAATGTGCTGCAAGCCGAGCGGGAGTAACGAGTGGGTACAAATAATAATCCGTCTCGTCTAGTAATAAATAAATAAAGTGGAGATGGTCACATGACCTGCCGGGAGTCCTCGTTATACGGATTTACTGACCAAACGCTAATGTACCGTCATCATCGTCTCCAGGCAATTTCTTTGAGCGCATATGTCCTCTTGTCAGACCATTTCATGTGTCAACGCGATGTCATGGTCTTCAGAGCAAGGCATCCACATCGCTCCGATTGAAGATGTTCAAGACAAATAAAAATTAGGAGATAAAATAAGTTTGAAGATGAGCACGACATTGGCCTCGTGAACTATTAGGCATCTGCTTGGGAAATACAAAGCTAGCAGAGACCTCTTTCGAGTCTTGGAGGAATAGGGGAGGTTGGAAAGTTTGAGTGTCAATAAAGGGTTTCTCGAAACATTTTCTACATCACCAACTTCTGTAAAAGGCTCAATTTAGAGGGGACATCTTTTTGCACCAAAGTTCATAGACTTGAAGATTATTAATTCCACTGGTATCAAAAAAAAGTTATGACGTCACGTCATAAGTGTTAAAAGATGTTCTATCTTATAAAGGGAACCTGTCATGTCCTTTTTTTGTTGTTATACTACCCCCAATGTTATTTAAATCATGTAGTGTTCAATGATAACTTTTTTTTTCTTTTAAATCGTTATATTCATTTCAAAAAATAATTTTAGGAACTTATATATTTTCATTCGCTAGCCGGGCAAACAGTCATGCAGTCATCCAGCTGGTTAACAGATACGTCAATGAACTTACTGCTCTATACAGGTAAAGGACCTGTGTGATGTCACAACCATGTGACCATAATGGGCAGAGCTAAGCAAGATAAATTGTTAAGGTCTCCGCCTATTAAGGTCACATGGTTGTGTCATCACACAGGTCCTTTCAGGATTTTCAGAATTTTTGCCATTGCTACAAGTTCAGTTAACTATTAGATAGCCAGATGACTGTATGACTGTTTGCCCAGCTAGCTAATGAAAATATGTTAGTATTTAAGTGCTTTTTTGAGATGAATACATGATAAAAAGCAAAAAAGCTTATTAATGAACATTACATGATATAAATAATATTTGAGGTGGTTTATTAACAAAAAGGACAGGACAGGTTTCCTTTAAAGGGGAACAATGCTTATCATCAATATCTATAGGATAGGCTAGAGATGAAGGATCGCTGGGGGTCCAGCTACTAAGACACTCACCAATCTTGAGAATAAGGGTCCCAGAGTCCCCTATGTGAATGGAACAGTACTGAGTATGTGCGAACACCACAGTGATTGAAGCAGTGATCGCACATGCTCACTATTGCTCCATTCACAGGAGGGACTTTGGGGTCACCGTTCTCATAGTGGTCAGACCATCACTTATCACCTCCTCTGTGTATGTTGTTTATGGAACAATCCTTTAATGTGGCAATAACTTTTGATACTCAGTGGGTTAACTAAATGTGAATTATTTTTAAAGGGACAATATTTTTTTTTTAAAACTCAAGGCTAATTTAATTCTTCTAGGACCTTTGTTTGGCCAATAGGTTTCATTACATGCTACATCCAATAATTTGGCACTTTGGATTTTGGTTCACATGACCCACTTTTGATGATTTTAACTCACTGAATGGGCTCATTACATCCAACTGTTTATTAAAAGGAATCTGTCAGCAGACTTTTGCTATGTAATTTGAGTACAGCGTGATGTATGGGTAAATATGCAAGAAGTACGTGTGCTTCTCTTATCAGTGCATTCTATTGTTTACTTAAACTAAAGGATTTATCACCTGGTGATTACCATTACAGGACTACTTTGTCATGTCTATGGCAGTCCACCACGCCCCCTGCTGTGAGTGATACTTCTCTATAGAGGCGGGGGCAGCTCTCTCAGCTCTGCCAGGTTCCTGAAACGAAATTCTTTGATTGTGTCAGAACGAGTTCAACCAGTAATCAATGGGATACATCGTTGGATTCAGTGTTTTTTTGCCTACATTACGTTGCTGTCAGATAAGGAAGCAAAAACCTGCAGACAGATTTCTTTTAAATTGATGTACTCTCTAAATCACTAATAGATGCCCTTAAGAAGACCCTACTGACCAATGTTTTTAAAAGATATGGACATGATGTTTTTCCCTTAAATATATGTATTTTTAGCTAGAACTCATTGTTATGGTTAAAAAAGTGCACCATTGGCCTTCTATCGCTGCAAGAGGAGTGAACTGAGGATCCATGAGTGAGCTCATTCTAACAGGAGCATTTATAATATTTATTTTCCTGATTCTGATCTCTTCTCAGCTGACTTATGACTACCTGAGAGCTGAGCTGAACTTTGTGGTCCTAAATTAGATGAGAGGAGCTCAGATAACAGTTACATGGACTCTCCCATCAGAATGAGCTCACTCATGGGTTCTCAGTTAACTCATTTTACAGCCAGAAATAGAACACATAAGCTACAGAGGGCAAAGGGTGCGGCATTTTTAATGAAACCTTATTGAAAAAATGTTTGTTTTTTTTCGGACAAAAATACATGCTTTTAAGTAAAATAAATACCCCGAAGGAGTCAATATTCTTTATAGAGTAATACCGCGTATAGCGGATTTTTGCCACAAACGTTATGTTATGGACTTTTGCACGAGATACGATTTCTTACGGTTAAAACGTGAGTGTGACTTTAAGAAACAAAACTTTGCAAAGTTGCGAAAAGCGAATTCTCGGTCTTCAGGGCTGCGGGAGAGTTCACACCTTGTATAAAGCCACAAAGAGGCTCTTTTATGGCAGACAGTTAAGCTAATGGCTGAAGTATGAGCTATTATAAGGAAGTAAACACATAAGAACAGCGAAATGTGTGTCACACCTGGAGATCATAAACTCCGCTCCCTTATCTCCGCATGCCAGCGACTGCTGCCCTCACATTACTGTACAAACCCTACAAAGAGGCACTAAGGCGGCAGATGCTCCGACATGAAGGATGGATATATCCTGTATACGGCATTAACCTTTAACAGCCCGGGGAGAGCGCACATTAAGATGATTATGGGTTATTACCGCACGTTTAGTCTCTACTGCCATAAAATGAGCTTCCTATGTTATGTCGTATATGTACATTGTGGCACCGTGCCGCCTCGTCAAGACCGCTGGGCACACAGGGCGCGGGCAAAGTCAGAGTCAAATAAGTAACCTCTCGTTATTATTAAAAAAGAGAAACGGAAATTGATAGAGCACCGTCATAGAAAATAACGCTAACATATAGTGCTCATATCATACATCAGTATAAAGCCTACATAGCAGAGTGTATACAATCACTGTACATCACAAGGGCGTCACACAGGGCTCAACAATGTCATATAGCGCCCACATAAGAGTGTCCTACAGTGTACACATAATAGTGTCATATAGTGCCCATATAAGAGTGTCCTACAGTGTACACATAATAGTGTCATATAGTGCCCACATAAGAGCCTGCAGTGTACACATAATAGTGTCATATAGCGCCCACATAAGAGTGTCCTACAGTGTACACATAATAGTGTCATATAGTGCCCATATAAGAGTGTCCTGTAGTGTACACATAATAGTGTCATATAGTGCCCATATAAGAGCCTGCAGTGTACACATAATAGTGTCATATAGTGCCCATATAAGAGTGTCCTGTAGTGTACACATAATAGTGTCATATAGTGCCCACATAAGAGCCTGCAGTGTACACATAATAGTGTCATATAGCGCCCACATAAGAGTGTCCTACAGTGTACACATAATAGTGTCATATAGTGCCCATATAAGAGTGTCCTGTAGTGTACACATAATAGTGTCATATAGTGCCCATATAAGTGTCGTACATTGTACAAGAAAGAGTGTCATATAGTGCCCATGTAAATGTCATACATTGCACAAGTAATAGTGGTCATGTAAGTGTTGTACAGTGTACAAGTAATAGTGTCATACAGTGCCAAAATAAAGTGTTTTGCACATTGTCAAAGGAAGGACAATAACAATAATGGTACCTTTACACGCCGCGACGGCAGGCTGGATACATCGCGCTACTTCACGTGCACGAGCACGCTCAAACGGCTACAAACGGTGAACGCACCCTCTTTACACGCCGCCACAAGGTGCGCTACGCCACGCTACATCTGTAGCTAGCTACATCGCCGGGTGTCTCAAGTAGCCAGCTGTAGCTCATGTACACACCGCTACAACCAGCTACTATGGGAGGACCTGGTGCAGCAGGGACAGCACATAGGCGTGCCACAATCTTGGATTACGAGCCGTCCGTACGATGATAGGACATCGCAATATCATCATGATTGGCCAGGCATCGCAGGAGGCTGTTTAATACATCACGCTCGAGCGATTGTGTAGTGTGACTCGTCAGCTCCTTAAATATGCCGCCCTAGGCAGCGACTACCAATCGTCATGCAGGAGCTTCCTCCAATGATCGGTGATGGGGCGGGGTATCCCGGAGCCTGGGTCACGCCTTAGCTACATTGCAGCTACAGCGCAGGGTGTCCAGAGTTCCCTTCCGTTGCTTCTTTACACGCCGATACAGCTCGCTACCATCGGCGATATAGCCATCTGTTTTCGAGCAGAGCCCATAAACAGATGTATCTGTCGCCGGCTGTAGCGTCGCGTCTTCAGACGCCGCTACGACGGGCTACATTGACGCTACAAGCTACATTTGTAGCCTGTAGCGGGCTGTATCCAGCCTGCCGTCGCGGCGTGTAAAGGTACCATAACAGTGCCATACAGTGTTCCATATTATCCACATAAGAGTGTCATTCAGTGCCCAAGTATAATACAGTGCCCTCATACCAATGGTATACAAAGACCAATACCAGTGCCATCGAGAGAGCTAAACGGCTGCTCGCATTCCTTAGGCAAAATGGTTCAGAAGAGAGATGTGACGGCTCTGAAAAGTCCAGAATTGTGAGATGTCTTGCGGAGGGATGTAGCAGTCTTGAAATTGCCAAACTTTTGAAGCGTGATCACCGAACAATCAAGCGTTTCATGGCAAATAGCCAACAGGGTCACAAGAAGCGTACTGGGCAAAAAAGGCACAAAATAACTGCCCATGAATTGTGGAAAATCAAGCGTGAAGCTGCCAAGATGCCATTTGCCATCAGTTTTACAATATTTCAGAGCTGCAATGTTACTGGAGTATCAAACAGCACAAGGTGTGTTATACTCAGGGACATGGCCAAGGTAAGAAAGGCTGAAAAACGACCACCTTTGAACAAGAAACATAAGATAAAACGTCAAGACTGAGCCAAGAAATATTTTAAGACTGATTTTTCAAAGGTTTTATGGCCTGATGAAATGAGAGTGACTCTTGATGGTCCAGATTAGTGATGGGCGAATCCTAAATTACTCGGAATCGCTTGACTCTAGCGAGTCCGAGCCCAGGACTCGCTACTCGTTGCGAGTCTAGCGAGTCCAATGTTAATGAATGGGGAAGCGAGTAATAGCCAGTAGTGTGAGATTTACAAATCGCAGATGTGTCTCGGACGCTTCAGCCTGAAGCAATCCTAGTTTTGTCATTTATTTGCATTGGACTCGTTTACTTTGTAACTGTAATCGCTGGGAAACTCGCACAGATAAGAGTCCTGTCTGCTCAGTGTGCTGGCTGCCACAGCTCCAGGGTCCTAGAGCCCACCTGCTGCCTGATGTAGCAGAGCTGAGATTGTTCTCAGTCTGCTCATTCCCTGTGTACAGACATGAATGTGACATGAATGTCTGTGCACAGAGATGATGTAGCAGAGCTGAGATTGTTCTCAGTCTGCTCATTCCCTGTGCATAGACATCTATATCTATGCACAGGGATGAGCAGAGAGGACATCGCGTTTTGGACTGCGTCGGACGGAAGAGGATTTTTTTAATTAAAGATGGAGTCCCTAATGGCTTTTTTTTTAAATTTCTAATAAAAATTTTTCTTTGTGTTGTGTTTTTTTTAAAACAATTTAATAGAAATTCATGGCGGTCATGTCTAATATTGGCGTGACCGCCATAAATTTCGGGCTTAGGGCCAGCTGATAATACAAAGCTGGCCCTAACCTCTTTATTACCCAGCGTGCCACCGCTACCAGGGCCGCTGGAAGAGCGGGGTTCAGCGCCAGAGGATGGCGCTTCAATGAACGCGCCATCTTCTGGGGCGGCTGCAGGCTGCAATTTGCAGCGGGGGGTGCCCAGAAAGCTTGGGCATCCCTGCGCTGCGGATTCCAGCCCCCAGCTGCTTAGCTGTACCTGGCTAGACATAGAAATTGCGCGGAGCCCCACGCATTTTTTTAAAATTATTTCATGAAATTCTGAGATTCTGACTCTGAGACTCTGAGACTCTGAGATTCTGACTCTGAGACTCTGACTCTGAGACTCTGACTCTGAGACTCTGACTCTGAAATTCATGAAATAATAAAAAACAAATGCGTGGGGCTCCGCGCAATTTCTATGTCTAGCCAGGTACAGCTAAGCAGCTGGGGGCTGGAATCCGCAGCGCAGGGATGCCCAAGCTTTCTGGACACCCCCCGCTGCAAATTGCAGCCCGCAGCCGCCCCAGAAGATGGCGCGTTCATTGAAGCGCCATCCTCTGGCGCTGAACCCCGATCTTCCAGCGGCCCTGGTGGCGGTAGCACGCTGGGTAATAAAGGGGTTAATACCAGCTTTGTTATACAAGCTGGTATTAAGCCCGAGATTCTTAATGTCAGGCCACGTTTGACCCAGCCACTAAGAATCTCCAATAAAGGGTTAAAAAAACACAACACAGAGAAAAATGTTTATTTGAAATAAAAAAAAAAGCCATTAGGGACTCCATCTTTAATTAAAAAAATCCTCTTCCGTCCGACGTAGTCCAAAACGCGATGTCCTCTCTGCTACATCCCCTGTGCATAGATAGATGTCTATGCACAGGGAATGAGCAGACTGAGAACAATCTCAGCACTGCTACATCATGTCTGTGAGCAGGCGGGCTCTAGGACCCTGGAGCTGGCAGCCTGCACACAGAGAAGACAGCTGGACTCGGCTCGCAATGTAACAGCAGATATTTGCGAGTTTCCCTGCTATCACTGGCACAGTAGCCGAGTCTAATGCAAACAATGGCAATCCTAGTTTTGTCAGCGTTTCTGACAAAACTAGGATTGATAATGATTTGCATTGGACTCGTGCGAGTAATCGCTGGGAAACTCGCAGAGTACCGAGTCCTGCGAGTCCCTTACTACTCGCCGAGTAACGAGTCCTAGCGAGTAGATTCGCCCATCCCTAGTCCAGATGGATGGGTCAGAGGCTGGATCAGTAAAGGGCAGAGAGCTCCACTCCGACTCAGACGCCAGCAAGGTGAAGGTGGGGTACTGGTATGGGCTGGTATCATCAAAGATGAACTTGTGGGACCTTTTCGGGTTGAAGATGGAGTGAAGCTCAACTCCCGGACCTACTGCCAGTTTCTGGAAGACAACTTCTTCAAGCAGTGGTACAGGAAGAAGTCGGTATCGTTCAAGAAAAACATGATTTTCATGCAGGACAATGCTCCATCACAGGCATCCAACTACTCCACAGCGTGGCTGGCCAGTAAAGGTCTAAAAGAAGAAAAAATAATGACATGGTCCTCTTGTTCACCTGATATGAACCCCATAGACCCATAGAGAACCTGTGGTCCCTTCTAAAATGTGAGATCTACAGGGAGGGAAAACAGTACACCTCTGGGAACAGTGTCTGGGAGGCTGTGGTGGCTGCTGCACGTAATGTTGATCGTAAACAGATCAAGCAACTGACAGAATCTATGGATGGAGGCTGTTGAGTGTCATTGTAAAGAAAGGCGACAATATTTGTCACAAATTTTTTGGGTTTTGTTTTTGCATGTCAGAAATGTTTATTTCTAATTTTAGTGCAGTTATACTGGTTTACCTCGTGAAAATAAACAAGTGAGATGGGAATTTATTTGGTTTTTATTAAGTTGCCTAATAATTCTGTGGCGCCCCACCATGTAGGTGCCGCAAAAGGGGTACTACACCCGTAAAAGAGGTGTAGTCACCCCACTGCAAGTGGATTTATGGATGGTAGGAGGAGCCCCAAACCCACACCCCACACTAGTTACACAGTGGGAGGGACCCCGGGAGGGTATATAATGACCTCCAGGGGGAACTAGGGGAGTTCGGAGCTCGAAGTTCAGAGGGAGCAGTTAGAGCAGTAGCTCCAGGGTTTGAGAGCTAGAAAAGTTCAGGATGGGAACCTGAGGCATGAAAGACGAAGGTAAGCAAAAGGCTAGATCCCAGAAGAAGGAGAGAGGAGCAAGGGACTCAAGCGAGGGAGTTCGCTCTAGGAAAGAAACCGGGTACGGGAGCCCGCACCTGCAGGAACCTTCACGGCCTGCAGAAAATCCGTAGAACGGGGGTATATCCAGATATGGCCCTGACTCCTAAAGCACCCATTAGAGGGGAACCAGATGCTGCTGGCGAGCCGCTGTGCATGAGAGGCCACAGATTCCCGGGAGCTGCAGTGTTCAACAGAAGATTTTCCCGACGGAGCAAAAGGGAGATAAGAGAGACAGCAGGAGGTCAGACTTGATCTTTAAGAGGTCCGGCTTCACACCGCCACTGGGAGGCAAGGGAACAGGAGGAACAAGAAAGGCATATGCGAGGGTTCCATCTAGCTATCATAAAATCTACTTGCAGCCACCCGTAACCATTTGTCTCATAACAGCATACTGCACTGTGAACTGTAATGACTGCTGAGTTCCAATAAAGTACCCGGTGAAGTGACTTCTCTGCTGCATCTTTCCTTGCACAAACTGATTTCTTCCACAGAATCGATGCCCCGGCGGTCCAGTCCAGCCTGCGGAGGACTACACCATCATTGCTGCAATACCATCGACCACTGGAGGACTGTGGCGGCGCTGGTGATATCTCACCAGGTACTGCAGGTAGCGTCACAAACAAACTTTACTTTTTTCCCCTTATTCATTTTCCACCAGGGCCACAGTCTCAGGCAGCCACCTGTGATCTCCAGACTGCCCATCTGAGATCTGAGTACCCTGGCCTGGGTGAGTCAATTCTGCACAGTAATAGTTACCTGCACAAACAGATATCCTGCAAAGATAGCCAAATCTAAAAAAAAAACCACTCCAACTTCCAAAAATATTAAGCTTTGGGTTGATTGAGAACATAGTTGTTGATCAATAATAAAAATAATCCTCTAAAATACAACTTGCCTAATAATTCTGCACACAGTGTATGATGCCAACAAAAGTGTCCCACATACACAGTATGACCACCCCAGTGAATTCCTCCACAGGACCCTATAGTATAATGCAACCCACAAACTCTTCCATATAATATAATACAACCCCTATAGTCATCCATATATTCTAATGCACCTCCCATAGTGCTCCATTTATTACAATGCACCCCATAATCCTCAATATAATATTATGCGCCCCATAGTCTTCCCCACCTGCAAGTGGATCCTAGGTTGGTGGGTGGGACCCATTCCTGCACTCCCACATTAGAATAGTGGTGGGAGGTTACCCTGGAGGGAGATATATTCACCTCTAGGGGGGAACAAGAAGGTCTCTAGTGAGAGAGTCGAGTTGGAGTGTGGAGCGAGGCGGAATGTTTGACCCGGACAGCTATATGCTGATCCGGAGGCAAGAAGAGAGAGGATCCTGAGGGGATCCTGAGATAGGATGCCTGACAAGGGAGTCTGGGCCCTAGAGAGAAAGGGGGAACCCTAGCGTGGAGCGACCATACTCCAGGGAATTCCCCAGTCCACTCCAGGAACACCGGACCTGAGGAAACGGCCAGAGTCCACCTCTGAAAGTCGTCAACCGTCTGCTGCGGTCTGTTTACCGGCTACGGCACCCTGCCAGACGGAGTGGTGTGCCTGCTTCTTCACTTCGAGGGAGGGGAGCCCCAAGTCTACCTACAAAGAGCCATTCGGTATAGACCTATCCTAGGCGGGGAAGAAAGGACACGGGTTTGTCAACTAAGGTTTACCACGGGTTCCACTATACCACCTGGCATCCACTTGCAGCCACCCATAGGGCTACCTGTTTGAATGCCATCTTCCTGAACTGTGGATTCTGTATTTTACTGCTGAACGTTTACAGTAAAGTACCTGGGAGAAAGTGACTGTGCCTTTCTGTGGTTATCTTTGTCAACCTGTTTGCTTACAGGAACGCTGCCCCGGAGGACCAGCTCCACCTGTAGGGAGCTTTGCCATCTCAGCCGCATTACCATCGACCTCCGGAGGACTGTGGCGGAGCTGGTGACCCATCACCAGGTACTACAGGTGGCGTCACATGACAAAATCTAATCCCTTGTACATACACCCGTGACATCCCCGTGAGAACACCCACCGAGCCTGATACCCGAGTACCCCAGAGCCTGGGGCTCGACAGATGTCTTCACAGTCCTCCTTGGAACTGCACACTGCCTAATTCCTCCCCGGTGCATGAATTTATAGGGGACCTTGCCTGAAGGTGGCAAGTAGAGCTCCCCCTTCAGGTCTGGGTGGAAGGTGTTGCATGTGTAGGGTACTTAATGTGGAAATCCCTCTGTGCACCAGGTAGTCCTGTGGCAACCGTCCCGTAGGGGTGCCACAACAGCACCTGCCATATACATGACAGCACACCCAGAAACAGAAATCCCATATACAGCAACTCCATATACATCACCCCCATATACAATGCAGCACCCCCATATACAATGCAGCACCCTCATATACATGACAGCACCCCCATATACATTTCAGCACCCCATATACATCACAGCACCCCCATATATATACACACAACAACCCTATTATACTATACAGCACCCCATATATATACACATCACCTCCATTTATATACACAGCACCACCTCATATACATGCATCCTCATATACATTATAGCACTCCCCCCATATACATGACAGCACCCCCCCATAATCTTCCTATATTATAATGCACATTGTAACTTCTTAAAAAAGTAACTTGCCTCTCTCCTCGATCCTTGCAGCTCCGGTCTCTTCAGTTGTGTCCCGCGCTCTGCACAGTTTAACGCTCAGTGATGACATCAACGCTCCCCGCCATGCAGAACTGCAGAGGGTGGGAGATTTGAATGCAGATAGCTCTCAGTGCAGTGCACATATCACGGGCGGCGGGCAGCGGCCCACATAGCAGTCGCTATCTGCAGAGGGCCTGCCGCCCTATATAGGAGATGATGGCGTCGCCTGAGGTGACCTACTCAAGTTTTGTCATGGTAGTGACTTGCCCCGGCAGAGACCATGGGGTACTCACAACTGGGCTCTCTCAACGTTGTCTGGGCGGCGGGATGTCACGGTGGCATGACCCGGTTAGTGATCCCCTAGTCGGGCGATCAGTTAAAAAAAAGGGGATTGTGAAAAAGGGATGAATAGAAAAATATAAAAGTATAAAAAAAGAGTTTTAGTTGTGACGCCACCCGTGGAAGGCGGCTGGTAGAGCCTCTGCTACAGTTGGGACCTCTGGGGATGATGGGAGTAGCAGCTGTGATGGTTTGGCTCTCCACAGGAAGAGCGGGTCCCCAGGGCAACCGTAAAGTCTATGGAGGTGATAGGTTCGTTGGGGGTGCAGAAGGCCAGTGGGGCTAAGCTGGTTGCTGACAGGGATCAGGGACACTCTCAGGAAGGCTCCTGCTGCCAACTTGGCGTTTCATACTACCTCTCCTCCTCAGGCGCAGAAATAACAGTCTCACACAGTGCTGAGCTTAAACCGGTTTACTTGGCTTTTCTCATTAGGTGTTTCATTTACAAGACAGTGCAATGGCGGCTCCGGGAGTCTTTTAGCAACTGGGATGGCTCGTCCAGATCACCCCTTTTGTGTTCCTTTCCATTGGCCTCTCTTCCTTACACTTACGCACGCAAAGCTCCGAAGCAGCGGCCATGGGCCTTCGTTGGGCAACCTGCCTGGTCCCCTGGCCATCGTACGGTGGCCTTCTCTTCACTGCACTGGGGGTAAGGTCACGGGACATAAATACCCTGCTGTGGCGCCCCGCAACGAGTGCGTCACAAGGGAGTATTGCAGCCGCAATATTCTCTGACAAAGCAGTGAAATAGTTAACTCTGAGATCCAACCCAACATACAACACCTAGAACAGGGGACCAATCCTAGGTCCTGGTGGGTGGAGTGTTAGGGTAGTGTAGTAGAACACACAACAATCTAGACAGTTGAGTCAGAACAGAGTCAGGAGGAGGAATCTAGAACCTGACAAGAGCAGACTAGAACTTGGAGAGGAGCGGGGGCTCCGCACTCCGTGCGGGCCCCTGGGCCGTCACCGGTCGGGTGTCAGCACCTGAGGCCTTAACCACCGGGATTGGGCATATCTACACGGGTTCCCAAAAGACTCCCGTGCCCACAGCTCACAGCCGGTTCACTGGTACCGAAGCTGGCAGCAGTTTACCTCTGCCACGCGAACCAGCCCCGTGGAGGAGCAGCTTTATAGGAGCACCCCACCACCAGCCAGTTTCCAGTCGTCTAACCAGCGGTGTACCCACTGAGGGACCCAAGGCTCCCCAAAGCATCCAGAACGTACATCATGGATAGGGCATTGAAGCAGCCTCCCCGTACCCGATCTGGTATTCCTGGGCGACGCTGGCAAAAGAAGGAACTAAGTAGGTAGAATGGAGGAACACTGCGGATCTCTGAGGAACACTATCACTGCTGAGTCCACCCGGTCTACTACTCAACCACTGTATACCATGTACTGCCTGCTGGTTACAGTAAAGACCCGTTGCAGAGACTATCTGTGTCCGTGTCTCCTTATGAACTGTCCGTCGTTAACTAAAGGTAACCGCAGCTGCCGCACAACATCTTGAGCAGCTCCAGCCCCCGGGGATCACCGCTCAGCCTGTGGGGAGCGTAACATCTTGCTGCTGTCCATCCCCCGGGGGTTCCGCAGCGTCGGTAGCCCTTACCGAATCTACTCATAGGTGGCGTCACGAAGAAAAACAAATTAAACCCCTTTTTAATCTGTTCCCGCAAGACGTCTTCAATTTTGATCTGCACTACACCGGGCCCCACTACCGGCAGGCGCGGTCCACCCGTGACAAGGAAGGAGAGGAATCGCCTGTATCAACCGGAGTCAGCCGGCCACGGTGAGTCAGAAAATGGCGTCACGAACAGGATACGAGCAGGCCCGTTACCCAACGGGTATATTGTGCTTAAATTGGACTTTATTGTCTACAATTGGACTTTGTTCGTCCCTAAAAGAACTTTCCCGCCTTTACACCATTGGGTCAAGATGGCGCCCAAGATGGCGCTCCCGCCACAAGAAGCCGCCACGTGAAGCCCAGGAGTGAGTCAACCCCCCCCTCATCGAGGGAGGGCCAAAGACAAAAGGCGCCAAACTCTTTGTCCGCCCTGATTGCTCGAATCAACCATGGGGGCGGACCCCAAAGACTTTTCCCACGATTGGACTACAAAAGCCCAGAGGAAATGGGAGTGACATAGACACACCGACGGAGAGAGAGGAGACATCTTCTCCAGCTCTACCAGGACGTCTTACCGGTTGAACGGGTGTGGTTTCCCTCCAAGAAGAATGGCCAGCATGAGACTCCAAGGCCTGATGCAGGAGGTCGAGGCGGAGGCCAGAGCAGCCATCAGCCAACCGGGTCCGGATCCTGCCCTTACCATAGACGGCAGTCCCGACTTCTGGCTAGAAGCTCTACAAGACCTCCGGGTGCGGTTACTAGAGACAGTGGAATGGACGATCCGTAGCTGGAGCGCGACCCTAGGCAGACGACTACACCATGCGATGCAGCAGAGCCGACCGGGTATAGCTTCTCCAAGCCCAGACGACGTCACCAGCTTCTCGACCGCCTCACCGACGCCTACCACCTGTCCTGCTCCGTCACCAGAGCCAATAGACTGCGTCATTCCGGTGGAGGCCGCAACTCGACCCGTTCCAGCGACCAATATCGCAACCGATCCCGTTCTTGAGCCGGGGCTCATAACACGCTCCATTGAAGAACTCGATCTCTACCAGGTTCCCACTGAGGAACCCGCGACATGTTTCACCACTACAGAGACAGTCGCCTGTTTTATCCCCGTACCGGAGGCTTCCCTTGCCATTGCCGAGGCCTACCGGGTAACCGGGATTGAAACACCTTTACCTGCGGAAACAGATGAAGAGGCAGGCAGCCTGGAAGCCCTGCAGGACGTCCCTACGGAAGGATCCGCAGCACCACCGCCCTGTTGTACAACGGAACAAGCTTCAACGTCTTTCACCATCGAGCAGCCTGATGTGGTCATCGAGGAAGAGGTCGGAGAGGATGACGACGAGACCCACAGCACCGCTGAGGATTTCGACACCGGGTTCGCTTGGGGAGACAACAAGGAACTTCCTACCGGGCATACAGCTCGGGTACACTGGTCGGGTGCACTGCCGACACCTTCCCCTGTGCCGTTCCACCGGGTTCCGATACAGACAGCCCGCCAAGTTCAAGCTTCCCGCCAAACCACCAGCTCCGTTACTCATCTCTACACCCCGAGCCGTAACGACGGAGATGTACGCCAGAGATGACGAGAGGAGTGGCAAGCCCGAGAACGCGCCAACATGGAGGCCCGTGCCGAGGCTCGCCGCCAGCCGCCGCTGCCTGATGAACTCCGCCGTGAAGGTAGAATTTCCACCTTTAACTTAAATACCGGGTGGGGGTTCGCTTGGGAGGTGGGTTTGAATGAGGAGGTGTTTGTGGGGCGCCGGGACGTAGAGTCCAACTTGCCAAGAGGACATCCCGATCGCGACCTATACCGGGGCGATATTATCACCTACGAGCGCTACGCTTGTGCAGATGGGTGGTTCGCTATCCGGGTGCGCCATCACCCTCAGAGCCAGTGACTTTAAAACTTGAACTTCCTCAATGACTCTGTTCCCGTTAATCATTGACTGTGTGATCTTGCGGCTACAGCCTGGACTCTAGTTTAAAGTACAGCCGACCGCACGCCGGGTCCGCACAAAGTGATTACCTGTTTCTTTGCTTATGTCACCAAAGCATACCTTTACCTGTTTTCTATTTTAATAAAAGTGTGTCATATATGTATAAAAATGCAAAAACCTCTGTAATGTGAGTAGTTTGACGCTTGGGGACAAGCTGATTTAACCAAGGGGGAGTGTGGCGCCCCGCAACGAGTGCGTCACAAGGGAGTATTGCAGCCGCAATATTCTCTGACAAAGCAGTGAAATAGTTAACTCTGAGATCCAACCCAACATACAACACCTAGAACAGGGGACCAATCCTAGGTCCTGGTGGGTGGAGTGTTAGGGTAGTGTAGTAGAACACACAACAATCTAGACAGTTGAGTCAGAACAGAGTCAGGAGGAGGAATCTAGAACCTGACAAGAGCAGACTAGAACTTGGAGAGGAGCGGGGGCTCCGCACTCCGTGCGGGCCCCTGGGCCGTCACCGGTCGGGTGTCAGCACCTGAGGCCTTAACCACCGGGATTGGGCATATCTACACGGGTTCCCAAAAGACTCCCGTGCCCACAGCTCACAGCCGATTCTCTGGTACCGAAGCTGGCAGCAGTTTACCTCTGCCACGCGAACCAGCCCCGTGGAGGAGCAGCTTTATAGGAGCACCCCACCACCAGCCAGTTTCCAGTCGTCTAACCAGCGGTGTACCCACTGAGGGACCCAAGGCTCCCCAAAGCATCCAGAACGTACATCATGGATAGGGCATTGAAGCAGCCTCCCCGTACCCGATCTGGTATTCCTGGGCGACGCTGGCAAAAGAAGGAACTAAGTAGGTAGAATGGAGGAACACTGCGGATCTCTGAGGAACACTATCACTGCTGAGTCCACCCGGTCTACTACTCAACCACTGTATACCATGTACTGCCTGCTGGTTACAGTAAAGACCCGTTGCAGAGACTATCTGTGTCCGTGTCTCCTTATGAACTGTCCGTCGTTAACTAAAGGTAACCGCAGCTGCCGCACAACATCTTGAGCAGCTCCAGCCCCGGGGATCACCGCTCAGCCTGTGGGGAGCGTAACATCTTGCTGCTGTCCATCCCCCGGGGGTTCCGCAGCGTCGGTAGCCCTTACCGAATCTACTCATAGGTGGCGTCACGAAGAAAAACAAATTAAACCCCTTTTTAATCTGTTCCCGCAAGACGTCTTCAATTTTGATCTGCACTACACCGGGCCCCACTACCGGCAGGCGCGGTCCACCCGTGACAAGGAAGGAGAGGAATCGCCTGTATCAACCGGAGTCAGCCGGCCACGGTGAGTCACTGCAACCATCCGGTTTCGTGGTGGGAGCGTGGAGCATCCTGCCATTTCAGAGCCGGTACCCTAGCTCCTGCCCCGTCCTTCAGCTTCCCAGCTAATTTGGGCACATGGGTGGATTGCTTACTACCCGCACCCCTACTACTCCTTCTGTCTCTCTATGGTCTGTAGCTTGGGACCCGGAACAAGCCTCACGATTGACTGCCGGGTCTGTGTCCGTTCAGTCTCATGTAATGATGGTTCTCTCTCCTCTCCGTCTGACTGAACTGAACTGTTGCTCCTCTACTACTGCTACTGCCCAACTTCCTGTGGTGTTTCCTGGTTTTGTTTCCTCTGACCGTTTCCTGTGCTAACCTCCCCACCCTCCACCTGTCTCCTCCCGCCATCCCATAGCTGGGCTTGAAGTCCCTTGCACTGGGACCGGAGTGTGTTGGGTGTGTGTTTGGGTGACTGGACTTACCGATCCTGGTTGCTGCAACTTCTAGTGGTGACCGGACCGCAGGGACGTCACAGTAGTTGTGCCCCTGCAGGGACTAAATGACAGTGCCATACAATGACTAAGTAGTAATGTCATGCAGCACCCGTATACAGTGACCCCCTGGTGAACCGTCGGGTTCTATCCCCACTGGAGCCTTTCATAAGAGTTAAATAGGAGCTTTTCTTAATGATCCAGCTTTTGTCTAAAATTCCTACAAAGCAATCGGCTATTGCGGCTGATCACCGCTTTGCTCTAGCGCTTTTTGAGACTTTTTCCAGCTTTGAGCAACTCAAGTAAATAATCCTAATAGACCATAATAAAAGCAGAAAATGTCCTTTCCTGCAGAGCGCGTCGTGTGCACCTGCGTCAGATAAACATAGCGGCGTTTCCTGCGGGGACCGAGCAGGTAAAAATAGTCCAATCTGAAGAGGTGCAATCTTTTTATAAGAGGTGATGAACAGAAGCTGCTGGTATTGTTCTGGGGGAAACATTGAGATTGTCTGTGAACTGGAAAGGAAAAGGAACAAATACAACCCTCATCATGGCCTTCCTGTACTTAATTACCAGGACCCAGACGAGCTGCAGAATCACAACCATAGAGTCATCACAGAGACTAATGTGAATCCCAGGGTCCCTGTACAAAGGTAGAAGGCAGCTGATATTGTCCAGGTGCAGAAACACTTTCACGTGTCACATGAGCGCCATTCCCTGGTCATGACCTGTCCTCGTAATCGCAGCCCCCGCTGCCGCCCAGATAATATTATCTGTGCACGAGTCATAAAACTATAAAGCAATAACCTATAAAGCTCAACAGTGATGGTGTATATGACCACAATAAAATACCAAACAACAGGGAATCTATCTATCTATCTATCTATCTATCTATCTATCTATCTATCTATCTATCTATCTATCTATCTATCAGAAAAAACTGCACAGCACTCACAGACACAATGTGAACTGGTGCCAGCAGGGACACTGAGTTAAACAAGTAGAAAAAAGTTCTCTGCAGCACACAGCTACTACCAATGATGCACATATGCTAACGAGCTATATATATTTGAGAAAAAATTTAAAAACGTACGTTTTTTTTTTAAAAAACTCAAAAATTCTTATTTTTTTATTTCTGGGGTTCTTAGTACACACATTGGCCAATGTCTGTTTGCTCATGAACTGCGACAAAGTGACCCCAGGTCTGATGAGTCCTAACGATGACATCCCTGTCCTCCGTTTCCTCCCTCTCCCACTTCTAAGTGGGTGGACACCATCTCAACCTAAGACCACCTGTGGGTGATGAGGGTGCAAATTGCAGCATGGAGCCAGTATCTATTCTCTATATGATACAAAACAGAAAAAACTGCACAGCACTCACAGACACAATGTGAACTGGAGCCAGCAGGGACACTGAGTTAAACAACTAGAAACCTAGAAAAAATTATCTGCAGTACTTAGCTACTACCAGTGATGTACATATGCTAACAAGCTGTATATATTTGAGAAAAAAGTTAAAAAATTTACGTTTTTTTAAAAAAAAAATAAAAAATTCTTGTTTTTTTATTTTTTATGAGTCCTAAAGCTGACAGCCCTGTCCTCCTTGTCCTCTCTGTCCCACTTCTAAGTGGGTGGACACTATCTCAACCTCAGACCACCCGGGGGCGATGAGGGTGCTAAGTGCAGCTATGGAGCCAGAAACTCCAAATATTAGACATAAACAAAAAAAAACTGCACAGCACTCAAGATATAGTGTGAACTGGTGTAAGCTGCAATGCTGGAACAAACAACCAGAAAAAATTCACTGCAGCACTCAGCTACTACCAAAAATGCACACATGCTAATAAGCGGTCTATATATGAGGAACAAATTAAAAACTTACGTTTTTTTTTAAAAACTCAATATTCTTATTTTTATTTTCTGGGGTTCTTGGTACATACATTGGCCAATATCTGTTTGCTCATCAACCATGGCACGGTGACCTCAGGTCTGATGAGTCCTGCGCTGGGAAGGCAGTCAGCTAGGACAAGCCTGACAGCAATTCTGCTGAGAGGAACCCCATCCTTCAAGGGGGGAACCAGGACAAAGGGCAACGGGCCAGGACTGGTTGGAGCCGGCTGGTCACGTTGGGGAAGCATCGGCAGTGCGGGTAGCCATAGCAGTCAGATGTTCATCTCTGGCTGCAGACCGACGAGCTGCAGGTCCATCACTAAAGGGATAGCTGACAGCACCACAGGGTACCTCACCCCTCAGGACCACACTAGATCCAAGATCACAGGGGCAACGGCCCGAATACCGGTGGCGGGAGTGCAAGGTCTCCCCTTAGAATCGGGACAGGAATACCCATGCCCCACCGTGGGAGATCAAGGGACTGGCGGGAGAGCTCTGCGAGGGTGGTAGAAGTGAAGAATAATAAGTTTAACCCAGAAAGCCATAGAAGGAAGAACATCTATAGACTCCATAACGGGAAACCTGGAACTGGTAACTGACCCCCGGTAAACCAGATTGTACCGTATACGATCACCATCTGCTGGTACGATTAAAGCGAAGTTAAAGTTGAATTGGACTCAGTCAACCTTATTGCGGTGCCCGGAGGGCTCAGCATCAGCAGCTGCTCCGCAGAGGGGTAAGAACTGCAACACCAAACACCTACAACAGCAAACACCTCATCCACAGTCCTTAATTGCTGCCCTGTAGGGAGCTGCTCCACACTCTGCTGCACTCACCATCACCTCAGTGGCCGGCTTGCAGCGCCGTTACCATATTACCGGGAACTACAGGTGGCGTCACGTCCCCTTGTAAATACTCCTTCCCCTACCATCTAACAAATGATAACCACAGCACGGAACCGGGTTCCTGTTCACCCGTGACTCCCCATTCAAGTCATCAGCACCGGTGTTCGAGTACCCCTTGTTCTGGCCACATCACCACATGTTTGCAGTTGTCTGTAACAATATAGACACACAGGACTGCATAGGTGCTGTATACATAGAATAGTACAAGATTCTTTTATTCATTGACTGCTATAGTCTATCGCCTGAAAATCACAATGAGATCTCCATGACACAGTCCCATCACTGGTGAGAACACCTTGGCAGCCACTCAACTTTTTATTTTTGCTGCCAAGGAATGAATGAATAATCTTTCATTGTTATGATGTTATTATAAGAGTAATGTGAACCAATAAAACACTTATCACACCAAATAATCATAAAAATCTACTGTAACGACGATGTCACCGCACCATGGATGACTCAGTGAGAGTTCTCCTTAGTAGATTTACCATTTCCATGTGATGTGCCCCAGGGCCATGGGGTACTCAAAACCGGGCTTTTAATGCTTCTTCTGGGGAGTCACAAGGCTTCCGTGATTCTGGTGTCAGTGCTAAAGCTTTGTTAGGGAGTGTAGGGATAGGGTGGTTGAAGGGATAAATGTTTGTGACGCCACCCATGATTTGCGGCTATGGGTAGCCGCCGCTGCTGCAGAACCTCTGGGGACGATGGACAGGCAGCTTGGATGGAGTGGCTCCCCATGGGCGGAATAGGTCCCCAGGGCAGCGAGAATAAGGATTAATAGTCTCTATCAGGCAGGGATTATCTCAGGCACTGTTACCTTTTTTATTGGCCTTCACAGCTGGTTGCCGCGGAAATAACACAGTGTCACACACTGTGTGTCTGCAACTCTGTACCTGGATTTACTCTCGTCAAGACTCAAGTTCAACACATCAAAGATATCACACACTTTTGGATAAGCTCCGGCCTGAGTAGTCTTAGGAGATCGGAGTAGCAAGTATGAGATCCTCGGTGGTGTGCCTGCCTTCAGCCTCTCGCTGGTCCTGTTCCTCAGCGCTCCTTGAAGCGCCTCTGTTCACAGAGCCCTGATCCTGCAGCCTCGGGTATGAGTGGGCGGCTGCTTTCTCTGGGTATACGCCAGGTGTTTAAGCCAGAGCTCCTATGAAGAGCGTAGCCTCCGGTTAAGCGGTTCGGTATTAGATTCTCGTGCCATGTTCAGGTCCGGTCTCTGTTTATGACCACAACCCCTCCGGCCAGTATTACCAACTCCAGATTCGGGCGCACGGGCCAATTCAGCTCCGCCAGTGCTATCAGGGTATTTCCCTCTCGGCAGTTTCACTGTTCTCTCCTCCTCGCTTGACTCGACTTCTCCACTTTCTCAGCTCTGCACACTAGCTGTTTACTGTTCTGTTCCCAACGGCAACTGTTCCGTCTCTTCTTTTTACTCACACTTCTCTACCCTTGTTGTTCCACTGGGTCCTCTGCCCTGGGATTTTGTGCAGTGTTCCCTGGGTCATAAGTGTGTCTGTTTGTGTACTGAGGATCATTACACCTACCATCACCCATCTCCTGACTACTGGAGAGCCACACCCTGGCTTGGGTGCAGTACACCTCATGATGTTCTGACCAGTGGGGCACCACACATGTATTACATGGCATTGTTATTAAGGCGGTCGACAGGGTAGGGGGTACTCGAATACCGGGATAGGCGGTTGCTTCGATGGGGGAATCACGGCTGGTCGGTTTCTGGTTCTGTACCCTGGACCCTCAGTGGCGGGGGTGGGGGTGATGATGATGGGGGGAATTGGAATCGTGACGCCACCTGTGATACCTGGTAATACGGATACCAGCACTGCGGCTGGCCACTGAGGTTATGGAGGTGCAGCTCAGAAGACACTTGTTCAGTAGCATAGACGTAGGCATTCAGCAGATAAATGGTTAACTGCAGGCAGAAGAGATGAACATATAAACTGGGTACTTGGTAACAGAGAAGATAACTCACTATTGATCCAGAGTTGTAGTATTAACAGCACTGATGTTGGCACAGAAGAGTTTGTTATGCTTACAGCAGACAAATGGGTAACAGCAGGTCTGAGCTAGGAAGTAAATGCAGATAGATGATAGAGAAGCAGGGGTTCGCAGACAAGATGATTAGCCAGTGGAGTTAAGTGGATAGTGAGGCAAAATCCAGAAGTACAAATGGTACCTGTCACGCTGGGAGCGGGAGAGACACCCAGCGTAGGACAACGACGGGGGGGGATAAGGAGTCCCTAAAGCTATGGGCACAAGAGGGAGAGGGTGACCCCTAGTCTTCCTGGGGCTGACCCTGTCTGCCCTGACGTCCCTATACAGTTTCCTCAACTGTCGCCGACCACGAACCTCGTCCCTCTCTGATCCTAGCACTACCTTATCTAAGGATCAGATGGGGAGGTTCACTAGACCCCTCCACTAACAACTAAAGACAACACAAGGAAAACAGACAATGGGGAAAGAAAACACTTATCTTGCCGCAGAGCACAGCAACCTCCACAGTCTCAGCTTCTGCTTGGAGCAAGGATAATGAGTCCACAAGGAAATATCACCTGCACCGAGGGAGGGCAATGAAACTCCTTATAAAGGAGGGAAGAACCTGCTGGGTCCTAGAGACCCAGCATACTGGTGTAGAACCCAGACCGAGCACAAGACCTTCCCAGCCGTCCTCCCATGATAGGGAGATCTTATCATACCTTCTCTTTATCTACACAGAAGGTAAATGCCCCTGAAAGACGGACCGTCCTCAAACCTTATGGCTGATTGGCCAAACGCTGGGACCGTCTGCGCGTGGCCTCTACCCTGTCATCCGTGCCACCCGTGACAGTACCTGAATGCAAAGGTCACTGAATGCTCAGACTGTGCTGTCTGAGTTGGCCCTAAAAGGCATTAGGTGATCATGTCCCAGCAGAACTTGTACAAAGGGAAACTGGCTCCAGAGGAAGGAACCAATAGCCGACTCCAAAGCCAGGACTGGTCAGTATTCTGCAGATTACAATGTCAATATAAGTGAACATGACACGTTCTGTATGCATGGAGGGAGGACCTGAAAAGCATTCACATTGCAAGTGACCCGCCTCTACCTTATCCGGTGAATTCGTCATTGAGCTACTTGCTGAGGATTTCCTCAATAATAACTATACATTTACCTGCATCTAGAAGAATGGATAACCTCAAAAATACATATTATTTCTGTATCACAATTATGTTCTAAAATAACATGGAATGGAGAAAAAGTGGAGTTTCCCTTTAATGGCCCAGAACGAGACTCGCTGGGCATAATAAGGTTGGCCATTGTTCTTGCCGGGCAGAACATAATATTATAAGGAGAGAACAGCGCCGGCATCCTCTGGCACACAATACCTGCAATATATTCTGGTTTAATCATGCATATATTTTGTATTCCACTGGCCAGAATGAAGCTGTAGGAGATAATGTATTCTGAGGCAGACCAACTGCCGTTCATGAAGGGGGAAGAAAGAGAAGAGAGAGATTTGCTTGAGTAACTGTAATAATTGGAAAATTATTTTGATAGCCTGAAACAATCTAATATATTACAGAATTTTATTAAAATAATATCAAATCAAATTAACTGCAATTCCATAATGAATTAGGTAACAAGGTAGGCAGATATTAATCGGTCTTGGCTTGCAGGCAGGGGAGTCAGGAATGTATTAGCTGATGTGGCGTGCGAGAGCAAGACAACAGAATCAGTATCACTGGCTGCAGCGAAACCCTTGAGAGAAAAGGAAAAACATCTTTAACCGTTCCGAATTTTTTTTTCAACTTTTACTATATAATCCGCCTTGAAACATTTGTATTTCCTTTATGTCGCGTCTTAGCGTTCTTTCTTTTTTTTTTTCCAGAATTTTAATTGCTTTGTGATTTAGCAGTTTATGTTCACAAATTAGTAACTGATACAGATTTCTTTTTTCCGGTTGTGTCGGCTGGAAACAAGCAGATTTTTTTTTTGTGATAGTAAATATTCTCCAAGTTGGGATTAATCGTGGAGAAATGGTTCAGCGCCTTCTAATGGGTCACCGACGCTAAATAGGGTCTGAGTTGGGGACTGATTTCTTTTGTGAGAACCTTGTAATGGACTCCGATTCCTCAGGACAAGAGATGAGTGAATCTCCTAAAATTCCATCCAGGAAGGTTCGCTCCAATCAGCGGAGTGATTCGATTTTGCCTCAAAGAGATTTGGTCCAGATCCGGATGAAATTGGTCAATAATTGGTCTCTCCGAACCCCAACCATAAAAAAGGAGTCGTTCACCTGTCTTAAACCTACCCGTCACCCGTTCTACCACTGCAGATCCTCACTTCCACTTACTTCTAATTGGTCTGCGAATAGGTCTTCAGTCCAGATTTTTCGGCACCAATGAGGTCTCAAACGGTCACATTGAGTGAAGTGGAAACAATTCCATCAATCTCATGTAAGGAGGTGGACTTGCAGTTACGTTCCTCCCCAGTGGCGTAACTTGAAGCTCATGAGCCCCATGCAAAAGTTCCAACAGGCCCCCAATTATTGCAAATTTTTAATAGTATTAATCTTTTTCTACACGCCAAAGAGACTTTTGGGGCCCCCTAGGCTTGAGGGCCTGGGTGCGATTGCAACTCCTGCACCTGTTGTATTTACGCCCCTGTTCCTCCCTGAAGACACCAATTGGCTTGTTCTAGTGTCATGTGAATTGTTTCCAGCATTTTTGTAAATAATGCAAGATGTGAATCTTGATGTAATGTCTAATATATAGTAATGTGGTGATGTAATGTCTTACAACATTTATGTGATAAGTATAGCAGTTTTATATGTGTGGTTTGTCAGACTATAGAGCTAGTAATAGTTAATTGTTGGGACTAGCCCAAAATGGTAGGTGTTAGCATCTAGGGAGAGTGACGGTTTTCTGTGGTGCATTAGATAGGGCCCAGGGTGTGACTACAGCAGACCTATGGTCTGAGAGGTCATCAAGGCTGCATGTAGTGAGTGACCTGTGCAAGACAATGCTGCGGCTAGATAATAAAGTTTATTCCTGGCACACCGTCAATGAGAAGCTTGAGGAGTCGCATCTTTATGATGTGGTTTTTTTTATTCATTTGCAGTTGTGAAGACAAACAATCAACGTTTCGACCTAACAGTGGGTCTTCATCAGGATTGGTCTACTAAAAGCATTTACAACCCAAAATCAAATCAAAATAATAATTTATTCATTTATATAGCGCTATTAATTCCATAGCATAGCACTTTACATATATGAGTAATGCTGTCTCTCTTGGAGCTCACAATCTAAACATCCTATCAGTATGTCTTTGCAATGTGGGAGGAAACTGGAGTGCCCGGAGGAAACCCACACAAACACGGGGAGAACATACAAACTCCTTGCAGATGTTGTCCTTAGTGTCCTTGGTGGGAATTGAACCCAGGACTTCAAGACCTCAGTGGTGCAAAGGCTACAGTGCTAACCACTTGAGCCACCGTGCTGGAACATGGTCTTGTGTGAAGATCTATGTGAATATCATAATGATCATATCATATGATATTCACATAGATCATCATACAAGATTGTTCTTTATTTTGATTTGATTTTGGGTTGTAAATGCTTTTACTAGACCAATCCTGATGAAGACCCACTGTTGGGTCGAAATGTTGATTGTTTGTCTTCACAACTGCAAATTAATTAAAAAAAACACATCATAATGATACGAATTCTCAAGCTTCTCATTGACGGTGTGCCAGGGATAACTTTATTACCTGACAGATTATTTTCCCTTTGGCACCCAATTCGGTGGTCGAGCCATATCTTTTATAAAGTATATAAATGCTGTGGCTAAAGACCGACCTCATAACAAAGTGGCCCCAGGCTGAAGGGTATAGAGCAGAGGTCCCCAACTCCAGGCCTCGAGGGCCGCCAACAGTGCAGGATTTCAGGATTTCCTTAGTATTGCACAGGTGTTAATGTGATCAAATGCACAAGCCCTGTGCAATACTAAGGAGATCCTGAAAACATGCACTATTGGCGGCCCTCGAGGCCTGGAGTTGGGGACCTCTGGTATGGTATAGAGGATGGAAGTTTAGTGACAAAAACTCAAGCCTAAAAGGTAATGGGTCAAGATGGACTGGTGCATGAACAGAGTCAAGTGTCCTGGGTGGAGTCTCCCCAAGCATCTGAGAGCACAAGTCCCTACTTTTGACACCAATGGCATAACCCTCTACCCCCTCCTCCATGAGGAGTAGAGCTGTAGATATCGAAAAGTCTGGGAGCAAAACCCTCTACTCTTGTCGTAAGACAAGAATAGATGAGGAGTCATAGAAAAGGATAGTGACTGTTATGAGTTGGATTGTTGAACTAGGCTCAGTTATTCTAGGATTCACTGGGCTGATAAGATCAAAAACAACCCAGCGGGAGCAGAAACAGTGTCTGATAATGCTCTGTGAAGTTGGAATGTGCTGAATGTTATGTGCCTCCTATCTCATGTACATAGTTAATACTGAAGGACTGTTGAGTAAACTGTTAATGGGTAAAGAGAACTGGTGGTCTCCTGCCAAAGCGACCGGTAACAAGTGACCTGCATGGGCAAACAGCCCACACGACAAGTCCACACACTCAGCCAGGATCGTGACTTTGATGTAGCGTGTCGGGGCATCTAAAGTCAATCCCTAATCCACGACCCCCCCGTGATATATGTGTTATGCATCTCTTGACCCGCAGGAAGTCTAGTCAGTATCAGCAGGTCCAAACCAAAGACTGTTTTGAAGTGATCTGAACTGAGTTTTTTTTTACTAAAGAATCCAGCAAATTGGCAGCTTGCCACTACTGGGTGGTCACATATACACTATACTTCTCAAATATCGAAAAACGTAAATTTTCAGGAAGTCTACCAGAGCCCCTGTAGAGTCAAAATGTGGTTCCTCCTCAAAATCTGTGTTTCTAGAAGTTTTGTTGTGCCTCAGAGTTTTGGGCAGAGGGCTATGGGGAGAATGGAATGGGCATGGAGAAGTCGTGACCGCTAACGAGGGGATAGCCACACATTTTCCAGCACTATAATAAGCTGACAGCCCCCTCAGATTCCCAGGGCTTTTAGCAAAACTGGAATCTCTACACCCGAAGTACCAACTAATGGGCTCAATATATTCCATACACATTGACCTTAAATGTCAGTGATGGTGTCCTCAAAATGTCCAACCACAAAGACCTTAAAATCCCTAAAAGTGACAGCCCAATGTCTAGCTTGTCTCCTATATGTAGTTCATAGCCACATACGTCTTACCTCCAACCTCCCTGACTTCAGTTGTTAGACTGAGTGCCCATGTAGAACCATATAAAAAAGGTACTGGACTATGTACTACCCCTATAGAAAAAATGTAAACATTAAACACATGGATGGTCATCTTGAAGATATATGTATTATAGGTGAGCAAATCAATAGTATGCAAATCAAATTTGTATCGAACTGTAAATTTGAAGAGTTGAGTGAATCGCTAAATTGTCCGCCGCAATTTTACACATTGCAGGAGATTATATGAGTCATAGAAGGATCAGATGACCTCAGGTGCAGCCACACAGGGCTCTCATAATGCCTGGCAGTTATTACATTACATGGTATACCACAGCTGATGCGCTCCAGGGCCGTGAGGTACTCGGACCTGGGCTTTAATGCTTCTTCTGGGGAGTCTCAGGGGTGGAAACCCGGCTCTGTGACCCTGGGTTCAGTGTTAAAGCGTTCTTATGGAGTGTAGGGATGGGGTGGTTTAAGGGAAGAGTGTTCGTGATGCTATCCGTGGTTTGCGGCTATGGGTAGCTGCCGCTGCTGCAGGACCTCTGGGGACGATGGACAGGCAGCTGGGATGGAGTGGCTTCCCCCGGACCCTTGTTTGGATGCTTTCTCTGGGTATAGGCCGGGTGTGTGAGCTACAGCTCCTATGAAGCTTATAGCCTCCAGTTCAGCGGTTCAGTATTGGACTTCCATGCCACGTTCAGGTCTGGTCCCTGTTTCTGACCGTTTGGGTGCATGGGCGAATTCAGCTGGTTCTCTCCTCCTCTCTCCACTCGACTTCTCCACTTTCTCAGCTCTGCACACTTGCTGTTCTCCTGCACTATTCTGCAGCTCAACTCAAACTGAAAACTAACCACCCTTTTCTGCTTCTCACCAACACTTCTCTACCCTTATTGTTCCACTGGGCCCTCCCCCCTGGGGTTTCTGCAGCGTCCCCTGGGTCCTAAGTGTGTGTGTCTGTGTTGTGTTGAGGACTCACCCTTACCATCCCCCCATTTCCTGACTACTGGAGAACCACACCCTGGCTTGGGTGCAGCACCTCTCGTGGCGTCCTGACCAATGGGGTGCCACACAGCCAGTATAAAAGCTGAGGCAGGCAGTGCAGCTGCCAATTGGTTGTGAATCTGGATTAGGAAATGATGTCACAGCACATAGCTCAGCTATTCAGATGGGAAGAGAAAGCCATAAAACACTGAATAAACATTACACATAGAGTGTGATGAACACAGCAGAGATAAACAGCTTCAATATTAGCGGGGTTGTTTTTATGGTAGAGAGCATGAGGGGGTCTTATACAAGCGTAGGAGACCTCTGAGTGTTGTACCGACTCTTCAGGGCCGATGGAGGCTATGCAGCCTGGCGATAACAAACAATATATTTGCTGAAAATCTACATTTTGGGAAAAATTTTCAAAAGATTTGCTCATCTGTAATATTTACGTATAATAAATGCATTGCAGATACCTTTCTGCACCCCTTCATCTGAAGGATTGTGAAATATTAAAGAACAGCGTTTGCTCTCTCCGTGGGGTTTCATTATCCGATACTTTAAACCTTAATTCACTCCAAACTCCTGTTTCCACTCGAGGGGCTTTTGTCTCTCATATTGGCAGCGGGTTTAGCCAAATAACCACAGAGAAATCATTTGTACAAGACTTTTTATGGAGACAAAAATAAACTTTCTGCTCGTCCCTGGTGGTATAATTAGCACTATGAACAATAATTATAACACTAAACAATCCGAACTAGTAGACCATTATGTTCTGGTTTATTGTCTTTGTCACATTGTGTTGTTATTAAATCATAAATTAAATTACATTGGTAAAGGAGGAAAAATGTGCAATTTTATATAAATCGGGAACGAGGGGCTGGTCACAGGATTCATCTTGTGAAAAGCGATTGTCGTGTTTGTCTGCGGAATTCTTGTAATCTGGTAAAATTACAAATATTGTAAAGAACTGAGAATAAAAACTGAGGATACAACATGTAAAACTGCAGACCAATACATCGCAGGTTGTGGTCAGTGGGAAATCACAATAATACTGCCCTATGTGCAAGAATATAATTACTACCGGTATATTACTGCCTTATGTGCAAGAATATATCTAATATAATACTGTGCCTATATACAAGAATATAACTACTATAATACTGCTCCTATGTACAAGAATATAACTACTATAATACTGCTCCTATGTACAAGACTATAACTACTATAATACTGCTCCTATGTACAAGAATATAACTACTATAATACTGCTCCTATGTACAAGAATATAACTACTATAATACTGCTCCTATGGACAAGAATATAACTACTATAACACTACTCCTATGTACAAGAATATAACTACTATAATACTGCTCCTATGTACAAGAATATAACTACTATAACACTACTCCTATGTACAAGAATATAACTACTACAATATTGCCCTATGTACAAGAATATAACTACTATAATACTGCCCCTATGTACAAGAATATAACTACTATAATACTGCTCCTATGTACAAGAATATAACTACTATAATACTGCTCCTATGTACAAGAATATAACTCCTATAATACTGCTCCTATGTACAAGAATATAACTACTATAATACTGCTCCTATGTACAAGAATATAACTACTATAAACTGTCACTATGTACAAGAATATAACTACTATAATACTGCCCTTATGTACAAGAATATAACTACTATAATACTGCCCTATATACAAGACTATAACTGCTATAATACTGCCCCTATATACAAGAATATAACTACTATAATACTGCCTCCTATGTACAAGAATATAACTAAACTACTATAATACTGCCCTATGTGCAAGAATATAACTCCTATAATACTGCCTCCTATGTACAAGAATATGACTACTATAATACTGCCCCTATGTACAAGAATATAACTAAACTACTATAATAATGCTCCTATGTACAAGAATTTAACTACTATAATACTGCCACTATGTACAATAATGTAACTACTATAATACTGCTTCTATATACAAGAATATAACTACTATAATACTGTTCCTATGTACAACAATATAACTACTATAATACTGCCCCTATATACAACAATATAACTACTATAATACTGGAAAAGCGAATGTCCAGCGTGGGAGATGTCCATAAAATATAACATTTATTCCATTTTTGTTAAAAGCACATAAGTCCAAAATCCATCGTTACATCCAGAGACAACAAAAAACGGGTGTTTTTTTACCAGTGACAATCACAGGCTTATAGTGCATTAAAATCATACGCGTTTCAGCGGTCGCGCCGCCTTAATCATTGTGATGCAGGATCCGTGCGCTGGGACTGAAGAGAAGGTGAGCTGATCTTTTTTGCTTTTTTCTACTATAATACTGCTCCTATATACAAGAATATAACTACTATAATACTGCCCCTATATACAAGAATATAACTACTATAATACTGCTCCTATGTACAAGACTATAACTACTATAATACTGCCCTATATACAAGAATATAACTACTATAATACTGCCTCCTATGTACAAGAATATAACTAAACTACTATAATACTGCTCCTATGTACAAGAATATAACTACTATAATACTGCTCCTATGTACAAGAATATGACTACTATAATACTGCCCTATGTGCAAGAATATAACTACTATAATACTGCCTCCTATGTACAAGAATATGACTACTATAATACTGCCCCTATGTACAAGAATATAACTAAACTACTATAATACTGCTCCTATGTACAAGAATTTAACTACTATAATACTGCCACTATGTACAATAATGTAACTACTATAATACTGCTCCTATGTACAAGAATATAACTACTATAATACTGTTCCTATGTACAAGAATATAACTACTATAATACTGCCCTATATACAAGAATAATATAACTACTATAATACTGCCCTATATACAAGAATATAACTACTATAATACTGCTCCTATATACAAGAATATAACTAGCTATAATACTGCCCCTATGTACAAGAGTATAACTACTATAATACTGCCCCTATGTACAAGAATATAACTACTATAATACTGCCCTATGTACAAGAATATAACTACTATAATACTGCTCCTATGTACAAGAATATAACTACTATAATACTGCTGCTATATACAAGAATATAACTACTATAATACTGCCCCTATGTACAAGAATATAACTACTATAATACTGCCCCTATGTACAAGAATATAACTACTATAATACTGCCCTATGTACAAGAATATAACTACTATAATACTGCTCCTATGTACAAGAATATAACTACTATAATACTGCCCCAATATGCAAGAATATAACTACTATAATACTGCCCCTATGTACAAGAATATAACTACTATAATACTGCTGCTATATTACAAGAATATAACTACTATAATACTGCCCCTATGTACAAGAATATAACTACTATAATACTGCCCCTATGTACAAGAATATAACTACTATAATACTGCCTCTATGTACAAGAATATAACTACTATAATACTTCCCCTATGTACAAGAATATAACTACTATAATACTGCTCCTATGTACAAGAATATAACTACTATAATACTGCCCCAAAATACAAGAATATAACTACTATAATACTGCCCCTATATACAACAATATAACTACTATAATACTGCTCCTATATACAAGAATATAACTACTATAATACTGCCCCTATATACAAGAATATAACTACTATAATACTGCTCCTATGTACAAGACTATAACTACTATAATACTGCCCCTATGTACAAGAATATAACTACTATAATACTGCCTCCTATGTACAAGAATATAACTAAACTACTATAATACTGCCCTATGTACAAGAATATAACTACTATAATACTGCCTCCTATGTACAAGAATATAATAACTACTATAATACTGCCCTATGTCAAGAATATAACTACTATAATACTGCCTCCTATGTACAAGAATATACTACTATAATACTGCCCCTATGTACAAGAATATAACTAACTACTATAATACTGCTCCCATGTACAAGAATTTAACTACTATAATACTGCCACTATGTACAAAATTAACTACTATAATACTGCTCCTATGTACAAGAATATAACTACTATAATACTGTTCCTATGTACAAGACTATAACTATACTATAATACTGCCCCTATATACAAGAATATAACTACTATAATACTGCCTCCTATGTACAAGAATATAATAAACTACTATAATACTGCTCCTATGTACAAGAATATAACTACTATAATACTGCTCCTATGTACAAGAATATGACTACTATAATACTGCCCTATGTGCAAGAATATAACTACTATAATACTGCCTCCTATGTACAAGAATATAACTACTATAATACTGCCCCTATATACAAGAATATAACTACTATAATACTGCCCCTATTACAAGAATATAACTACTATAATACTGCTCCATATACAAGAATATAACTACTATAATACTGCCTCCTATGTACAAGAATATAACTGCTATAATACTGCCCCTATGTACAAGAGTATAACTACTATAATACTGCCCCTATGTACAAGAATATAACTACTATAATACTGCCCCTATGTACAATGAATATAACTACTATAATACTGCTCCTATGTACAAGAATATAACTACTATAATACTGCTGCTATATACAAGAATATAACTACTATAATACTACCCCTATGTACAAGAATATAACTACTATAATACTGCCCTATGTACAAGAATATAACTACTATAATACTGCCCTATGTACAAGAATATAACTACTATAATATTGCTCCTATGTACAAGAATATAACTACTATATAACTGCCGCAATATGCAAGAATATAACTACTATAATACTGCTCCTATGTACAAGAATATAACTACTATAATACTGCCCCAATATGCAAGAATATAACTACTATAATACTGCCCCTATGTACAAGAATATAACTACTATAATACTGCTGCTATATACAAGAATATAACTACTATAATACTGCCCCTATGTACAAGAATATAACTACTATAATACTGCCCCTATGTACAAGAATATAACTACTATAATACTGCCCTCTATGTACAAGAATATAACTACTATAATACTTCCCCCTATGTACAAGAATATAACTACTATAATACTGCCCCAATATACAAGAATATAACTACTATAATACTGCTTGTATTTACAAGAATAAAACTACTACTAGATGGCGGCCCGATTCTAAAGAATCGGGTATTCTAGCCTATGGTTATTAGGGTATACGGGGGCTCAGTGGTTAGCAGACTATACAGCGGCTGAGTGGTTAGCAGAGTATACGGAGGCTCAGTGGCTAATAGTCTGCTTTAGGGCAGAGTGCAGTGGTCAGGGGCAGAGTGCAGTGGTCACGGGCAGAGTTCAGTGGTCACGGGCAGAGTGCAGTGGTCATGGGCAGAGTGCAGTGGTCAGGGGCAAAGTGGAGTGGATGGGCCAGAGTGCAGTGGTCAGGGGCCCGATGCAATTGCATCGGGAGTGCGGTGAAATGAATTGTGTGTATAGAGGCGGGTCAGTGGGTAGCAGAGTCTACAGGGGGCTCTGTGGGTAGCAGAGTATACAGGCGGCTCTGTGGATAGCAGAGTATGATGTGGCGGGAGCCTGGAGGGGTGAGGAGAGGTGGCGCTGGAGGGGTGAGGAGAGGTGAGGCAGGAGGGGTGAGGAGAGATGCGGCTGGAGGGGTGAGGAGAGAGGAGGCTGGAGCGGCGACATGAGAATTAGGCACACCTCTGCTCGTCCAGGCTGCACACATCACGGGGGTGGTCTCCCGCCCGTGATGTGTGTTTTAGGCAGTGTAGGGGCGTTGGTAAGCGTGGCGGGGCTGCCTGAGTCGCACTCCGCTTAGGGCCGGCATGTTGGTCCACTCTGGACGGGTGTAGCGCTGTGGTGACGTGACTTTGGCGATGACAAACTGACGGAAGTGCTGGCTAAAATGACGGAAGTGAGCCTTTGGGTTTTATATATTAGATATAGCAGCACTATGGTATATGGCGGTACAGTATAGCACATGTATAGCAGCACTATAGTATATGGCAATATATTACAGTATATGTACAGGTGCACTATAGTATAAAGGGGTATTTTATAGCACATGTATAGCAGCGCTATGGTATATGGCGGTACATGACAGTACATGTATAGCAAGCGCTATGGTATATGATGGTACATTACATTACATGTATAGCAGCGCTATAGTATATGGCGATACATTACAGTACATGTATAGCAGCACTATAGTATATGACAGTATATAACAGTATATGTAGAGTTTTACTATAGTGTATGGTGGAATTTTATAGCACATGTATAGCAGCACTATGGTATATGGGCATACTCTGCTCCCCCCGGCTCCTCCCTTCAAAAAATAAAAAAATCCTCAGTGAGGATACTCACCTGTCCGCCAGCTCGCTCCACCTTCGTCTTCTAGGTCCTACAGGGGTTTAGGAGCCGTTGTTGCCTGGGAAACCGTTCAGCTGATCGGTCACATGACCGCTAACTGGCAGGGGGGATTAGGGGGACAGGATGGTGACGGGGGGTGGAGTGGTGGCAGGATGGGGCGAGCGGGGCAGGATGGAGGCGGCGGGGTAGGATGGAGGCGGCGGGGCAGGATGGTGGCGGGGGGCAGGATGGAGCGAGCGGGGCAGGATGGTGGCAGGATGAAGTGAGCAGGGCAGGATGGAGGGAGCAGGACAGGATGGTGGCGGGGGGGCAGGATGGAGCGAGCGGGGCAGGATGGAGGCAGGGGGGCAGGATGAAGCGAGCAGGGCAGGATGGAGGGAGCGGGACAGGATGGGGGGGGCAGGATGGAGCGAGCTGGGCAGGATGGAGGCGTTGGGGGGGGCAGGATGGAGGCGGTGTGGGGGGGGAGGATGGAGGGGGCGAGGGGGTTAGGATGGAGCTGGCGGGGGGCAGGATGCAGGGGGTGAGGGCAGGATGCAGCCGAGGGGGGGGGGCAGTGTGGAGGGGGTGGGGGGCAGGATGGTGCTGGCGGGAGGGCAGGATGGAGGCGGTGGGGGGGCAGGATGAAGCTGGTGTGTGTGGAGGGGCAGGATGGAGCTGGTGGGGGGGGCAGGATGCAGCTGGGGGGGGAAGGATGCAGCCGAGGGGGGGGTGGGGCAGGATGGAGGCGGTGGGGGGGGCAGGATGGAGGCGGGGGGGGCAGGATGGAGCTGGTGTGTGGGGGGGGGCAGGATGGAGGTGGCGTGGGGGGGGCAGGATGGAGCCGGTGGGTGGGCAGGATGGAGCTGGTGTGGGGGGGGGCAGGATGGAGCCGGCAGGGGGGGTAGGATGGAGCGGGTGGGGGGGGCAGGATGGAGCTGGTGTGGGGGGGGCAGGATGGAGCCGGCGGGGGGGCAGGATGGAGCTGGTGTGGGGGGGTCAGGATGGAGGCGGTGGGGGGGGGTAGGATGGTGCGGGCGGGGGGTGCAGCATGGAGCCGGTGGGGGGGCAGGATGGAGCTGGGGGGGCAGGATGGAGTGGGGGGGGGGCTATGGAGGGGAGAGGGGGGGGGCAGGGTGGAGCCGGTGGCTGGTAGGGGCAGGATGGTGGTGGCAGGGGTAGGGGCAGGATGGATGAGAGCATACACACCGGTTTGGCAGCTTGCAGGACCTGTGGTTGCCTGGGAAAGCAATTAGCTGATCGGTTTCCCAGGCAACCACAAGTCCTCAAGGCATGGAGCTAGAGGACGTAGATGGAGCGCGCCGGGTGAGTATCCATGAGGTTTTTGTTTTTTTTTATTAGAAGCAAGCAGGGGGGGCCACCGGAGCCGCGGGGGGGCAGGACGACCCGCGGGGGGGCCCGATGAGCCGCGGGGGGGCAGGACGACCCGCGGGGGGGCCCGATGAGCCGCGGGGGGGCAGGACGACCCGCGGGGGGGCCCGCAGGAGCCGCGGGGGAGCAGGACGACCCGCAGGAGCTGCGGGGGGGCAGGACGACCCGCGGTGGGGCATGATCAGCGGCGGGGGGCCCGCAGGAGTGCAGGAGCAGGAGCGGGCGGAAGAGAGAGAGAGAGAAAGATCTATCTATCTCCCGGACTTTGCAAGTGAAGGTGTGACTAACAGTGGAGCGTATTCAGTGAACACTCGCAAAGCCATTGCGAGTGAGGCTTTGGAAGTCACTGAAGCCTATTCTGCAAGGACTCGCAAAGCCATTGCGAGTGCCATTGCAAGTGAGGCTTTGCGAGTTTGCGAGTTAGGCTTTGGGAGGCAGCCACGGACACGACGACGGAAGTAGCGCCGAATATGACGGAAGTGGCCTTAGGGTAATTATATATTAGATAATAATAATAATACTGCCCCAATATACAAGAATATAACTACTATAATACTGCTTGTATTTACAAGAATATAACTACTATAATATGTACAAGAATTTAACTACTATAATTTATGTAATACTTCCCCCAATTACAGCTGCTGCTGGAGGTGTCACTCATATGTTATGAAGAAATACAAGGTGATGTCAGTGATATTTATATCCCAGATTAGCCTTTCCTTCGATGAATCATATACCTTTTTAATACATGTTAATATTTTCCTGGCTTTTGCAGCGGCTGATTGACGTTGCTTGCTGATGCACAGTCTGTGGTCCACCCTGTATTCCAAATCCTCCTCCATCAAGGCTTTACCCAACATAATCTCATTTAGTGTGTAAATTACATGAATATTCTTATGTACCCGATGCATAACATTACATTTATCTGTCTTGAACCTCGACTGTTAATTTCCAGCCAAAGCTTCTATCTGAGGACGTCCATTGCTGTAAGTTTATCTGCACCGCCGTCCTCAGCAATCACTGAAATCCCAAAATCCCTTCGTCCTGGTGAAGTCTTTGGATTTTGCAGAGCAGATCTTTAGGCTCCAGTTTGGAGAGGTCTTGGCTAAAACGTACCGTAATTGAATTGCAATGTGAACCATTCTCTTATATTGTATCAGTATCTGATAGTTCCCATAAACAGAATATAAACTGCTGTTTTCTGACAGTCTGCAGTCTGCGTCCTGTAGGTGATCTATACATCAGCAAGGTGGGGAACACAGGCCTCATCTGCGGAACACAGGCCTCATCTGCGGAACACAGGCCTCATCTGCGGAACACAGGCCTCATCTGTGGAACACAGGCCTCATCTGCGGAACACAGGCCTCATCTGCGGAACACAGGCCTCATCTGCGGAACACAGGCCTCATCCGGCAGACACAGTGCATCAAGCCCTCCCCTGACCAAGTCCAACCTACGTCATTATCATCTGTATCCTCAGTGAATATATTGGTGAAGGTCAGAGACGCCGGCTCCTCTTTCCACCAATCGGCATGTGCGACTGAGACAGCTGATGGAATGACGTCACGTTATCGCATCTGCTGTATGGAGTCCATGCACCAGATACTGGTGCAAAGAGCTGGGAGAACAGAAATGAGGCATGTGCGTTTGTTTTTTAACATTTACATGTGTGAACTGTGTGCCTGTTTATAGTTGGCTAAGTGAGGGTTGATACTGTATATAGGGGCTATGTGAGGTTTCATACTGAATATAGGTGGCTATCTGAGAGCTCATACTGAATATAGGGGCTATGTGTGGGCTCATTCTGTATATAGGGGGATGTTTGTTGGCTCATACTGTATACAGGGAGCTATGCGGCGGCTCATACTGAATATAGGAGGCTATGTGAGGGCTCATACTGTATATAAGAGGCTATGTGAAGGCTCAAACTGTATATAGGAGGTGATGTGTAGGTTCATACTGCATTTATGCAGGCTGTGTGTTGGCTCATGCTCTATATAAGAGGCTATGTGTGGGCTCATACTGCATGTATGGGTGCTGTGTGTAGGCTCATACTCTATATAGGAGGCTATGTGAAGGCTCAAACTGTATATAGGAGGCGATGTGTAGGTTCATACTGTATTTATGCAGGCTGTGTGTTGGCTCATACTCTATATAAGAGGCTATGAGTGGGCTCATACTGCATGTATGGGTGCTGTGTGTAGGCTCATACTCTATATAGGAGGCTATGTGAGGGCTCAAACTGTATATATGAGGCTATGTGTGTGCTTATACTGCATTTATGGTGGCTGTGTGTGGGCTCATACTCTATATAGGAGGCTATGCATGGGCTCATACTGCATATATGGGGGCTTTGTGTGGGCTGATACTCTATATGGGAGGCTATGTGTGGGCTCATACTGCATATAAGGGGGCTGTGTGTAAGCTCATACTCTATATAGGAGGCTATGTGTAGGTTCATGCTGCATATATGGGGGCTGTGAGTAGGCTCATACTCTATATAGGAAGCTATGTGAGGGCTCACACCGTGTATAGAAGGCTATATGAGATATGATTCTGTATATAGGGGCATATGAGAGTGGTCATACTGCATATAGGAGGGCTATGTGGGGGCTCATACCAATCTAGAGCCTTTTGAACCTTGCTTCGCTTGCCCTTTACTAATTGTATATGAGCCAAACAGCTCGGAATATAGACTGATACATTTTACCTTCACTGATACATTGTAACAAGCTATCAGAATATGAGAGAGCTTCATGATTCTGATATATAAATATAACTCATAGAGGATTGTCTAGATCAGCTTCTTAGATCTTCGCAGGTTCTGAGGATTTAAATAAGTTCCAATTCACTGACAACAAGCAGAGATATGGTAACAGAGAAAGTGAAACACAAAGCTCCTTTTAAAAGTTACAGGACTTTGTATTAAATTGAGATTAAAATAAAGAACATTTAATGGCGATTCACTATTGGGACCCGCAATGATCTCTAGAATAGGAGTCCTAAACCCGCTCCTCCTTTATTATTACAATGATTATTATGACCAATATTTGCACATGAGCAACACTGATACATTGTAATAAAGCATCAAAGCAGTAAAAAAAAATGAATGCTGCACACATTGATTTGATACAATTGTAACAGACCAACAGCTGTGACAAGTATTAGGCTGGGTTCACATTTGCGGACCCCTCCGCAGTGTTCTGCGGAGGGGATCCGCAATGTGACCGCAGCCACCGCAAGCCCCTATCTTTATAATAGGAGCGCACGGTGCTGCGCTTGACTGCGCATGACTGTGCGCACCCATTCACTCCTATATGTGATCTGTACGCAGGCGGACGCCTGCGCACAAATAACACAGTCTCGTCCGCACCACGAACACGACATGTTGCATTCCTGGTGCGGACGAGACTGTGTGATTTGTGCGCAGGCATCCGCCTGCGTACAGATCACATATGGGAGTGAATGGGTGCGCACGGTCATGCGCAGTCAAGCGCAGCACTGTGCGCTCCTATTATAAAGATAGGAGCTTGCGGTGGCTGCGGTCAAATTGCGGATCCCCTCCGCAGAACGCTGCGGAGGGGAACGCCAGTCTGAACCCAGCCTTAGGTCTTCACAGCTTCTCAGGCTCTGATTTTGAATACTGTTCTAATACAGAGCCCCAAATCTCCAGTATAGTCAACAATTGAAATGCTAAAATTCTGGTTTCCTACAGCCACCACTAGGGGGAGCTCACTGTATACGGTTTGATCATTTATTTCAGATTATGAGCCACACACAGTGAGCTCCCCCTAGTGGTGACTGCAGGCAGCTAGAAGTTAATTTCTTAACCTTATCGTAGGGGGGTATTTGGAGCTCTGTATCAGAATAAAAAAATATTCTGGGTAATAATGAAATTGCACATTTCCTTTATGTGGCAGCGACTCATGGAGCTTCCAACCTACTTTTGTTCTTTAATAGAATACATTTTGTTGCTCTGTGTTTCTAGACATTTTAGACCTGGCAGAACATTCTCCAGAGATAATTTGTCACATATTTCAGTAGATCTCCCTGCCCCCCCTTCATGACCACTGTGATCACTACAGCTGCGTTACTCTGTATTATACTTCTCCTTTAAGAGGGGAATCGTCATTGTGAGTCAGCTTGGAAATATCAGAAGCTGCTGAAAATCAAAGAGGATTAGGAGAAATTGACCACATTCTGCAGCGTGATTGAGCTGTAAATGCTGGGTATTATGGGTTAATTTTCCCTGGTTTCTGTCCAATGACCATAAGGTCGGAATCTGTGGTACGTTCTGTGATGAGCCCTGATCAAAGCCTGGAGCCATCACAAGTAGCCGCTCACTAATAGAAAAGCAGAACGTCCTGGATCCACACACACCAGACTGCGGAAGAAGGACGGCACCCAGTGCGGTCAGGGCTCCACATATAGAATCAACGGGAAGAAACGGAAAGACACAATGTCCCTGCACAGAGGAGGGACAAACAGCACATCTGGGGACTATTGCTCTACTTTAATCTGTTATTCTATCTATATCTATAAATCTATCCACTCGTATCATGTTCTTTCTTTCTTTCTTTCTTTCTTTCTTTCTTTCTTTCTTTCTTTCTTTCTTTCCTAATTTTCTTCCTTGCTCTCTTTCTGTCTTCCTTTCTTTTTTCCTTCTTTCCTTCCTCATTATTTATTTTTTCCTCTTTCTTTCTTCCTTCCTTCCTTCCTTTTTTTGGTTTCTCAAATATATTTCTTTCTTTCTTTTCTATATTTATTCTGTCCTTTTTCCTTTTTACTTCTCTCTTCTTTCTTTCTTTCTTTCTTTCTTTCTTTTTTTTTCTTTTTTCCCTCCTTCCTTCCTTCTTCCCTACCTTCTTTCCTTCTTTCCTTCCTTCCTTCCCTTCCTCCCTCCTTCCTTCCTTCCTTCCTTCTCTCCTTCCTACCTTCCTTCCCTCCTTCTCTCCTTCCATCCTTCCTCCCTTCCCTCCTTCTCTCCTTCCTTCCTTCCTTCCTTCCTTCCTTCCTTCCCTCCCTCCTTCTCTCCTTCCTCCCTCCCTTCCCTCCTTCTCTCCTTCTTTCCTTCCTTCCTTCCCTCCCTCCCTCCTTCCTTCCCTCCTACCTTCCTTCCTTCCTTCCTTCCTTCTCTCCTTCCTTCCTTCCTTCCTTCCTTCCTTCGTTCCTTCCTTCCTTCTTGCCTTCCTTCCCTCCCTCCCTCCCACCTTCCTTCCTTCCTTCTCTCCTTCCTTCTTTCCTTCCCTCCTTCTCTCCTTCCTTCCTTCTCTCCTTCCTTTCTTCCCTTCCCTCCTTCCTTCCTTCTCTCACTCCTTCCTTACCTCCCACCTTCCTTCCTTCCCTCTCTCCTTCCTTCCTTCCTTCCTTCCTTCCCTCCCACCTTCCTTCCTTCCCTCTCTCCTTCCTTCCTTCCCTCCCTCCCACCTTCCTTCCTTCCCTCCTCCTCTCCTTCTCTTCTTTCCTCCCTCTTTCCTTCCTTCCTTCCTTCCTTCCTTCCTTCCTTCCTTCCCTCCTTCTCTCCTTCCTTCCTTCCTTCCTTCCCTCCTTCCCTCCCTCCTTCCTTCTCTCCTTCCTTCCTTCCTTCCTTTTTCTCTAGGGCCTATGAGTGACTTCTACCTTAGCACACTGTATATCATTGTTCCAGTCCTCGAGAGCAGCCAACATCTGATGTTCCCGGATATTTTTTAGTATTGCACAGGGGATGAATAATCACTTGTTCAATCCTTAGAACATGATTTGTTGGTGTCTTTCGAGGACTGGAGTTGGGGACCCCTTGCCCTACGCCAGATCCTGCACATTTGTTACCTGGCTTTTTCATATTTGTAGCATTCAATCATAACGAGCAATGTTGCAGTGCACATCATGGAGGAGTGCTGCAGCAGTCTGAAAGGGTTTTCCCATGAACAAAGATGATTTTAATCAATAGATCTTGGAGTAATTCTAAAGGCCCCGTTACACGGTACGAGATCGTGAACGATATCGCTGACACATCACGGGTTTGGAGTTGTTGAATCGGCATCGTTAGGACGTCGTTGTGTGTGACACCGAGATACGACTACGATAAATTGTTGGATCGTTGATCACAGATTTGAGAACATGTTCTCCATGATCGATCCTCGATCAGCCAACCTGCTGCATCGTTGTGTGTGACACCGCGATAACGATGTCGTTAACGACTTCACCCATTCACATCAGTGAACAAGTATCCTTCGCTGGGTTGGCGAACAATAGCTGCTTACAAAGGAGGGGCAGAGCAGGGGAGAACTCTGGTTTGATATGGTTGACTCCTTGTGTACTTTGACCCTCATAGAGGGCAACAACAAACTGAACTTTTCAATCGAAGGACTGGCTGGGGTGTGCGATGCTGCGAGCCTGACAGCATGGGCCTGAACTCGAGCCAGACTGCCCGTGTCTTGGCCTCCTCGAGAGTACGATCAGAATATGTCCCTGTACGGTCAGACACATCCATTACACAGTACATAGCAGGGACACATATATAAGATTATTCAGCACAGGAGTGTGGTATGATCAGACCATGTCCTGTACAGTCAGACATGCCAATACACAGTACATAGCAGGGACACATATATGATTTCTCACACAGGGATGATGTAGATCAGACCATGTCTCTGTACAGTCAGACACATCCATTACACAGTACATAGCAGGGATACATATATAAGATTACTCAGCACAGGAGATGTGGTATGATCAGACCATGTCCCTGTACAGTCAGACACATCCATTACACAGTACATAGCAGGGACACATATATAAGATTATCTCAGCACAGGAGATGTGGTATGATCAGACCATGTCCCTGTACAGTCAGACACATCCATTACACAGTACATAGCAGGGACACATATATAAGATTATCTCAGCACAGGAGATGTGGCATGATCAGACCATGTCCCTGTACAGTCAGGCACATCCATTACACAGTACATAGCAGGGACAGATATATAAGATTATCTCAGCTCAGGAGATGTGGTATGATCAGACCATGTTCCTGTATGGTCAGACACATCCATTACACAGTACATAGCAGGGACACATATATAAGATTATCTCAGCACAGGAGATGTGGCATGATCAGACCATGTCCCTGTACAGTCAGGCACATCCATTACACAGTACATAGCAGGGACAGATATATAAGATTATCTCAGCTCAGGAGATGTGGTATGATCAGACCATGTTCCTGTATGGTCAGACACATCCATTACACAGTACATAGCAGGGACACATATATAAGATTATCTCAGCACAGGAGATGTGGTATGATCAGACCATGTCCCTGTACAGTCAGACACATCCATTACAGAGTACATAGCAGGGACACATATACAAGATTATCTCAGCACAGGAGATGTGGTATGATCAGACTGTGTCCCTATACAGTCAGACACATCCATTACACAGTACATAGCAGGGACACATATATAAGATTATCTCAGCACAGGAGATGTGGCATGATCAGACCATGTCCCTGTACAGTCAGGCACATCCATTACACAGTACATAGCAGGGACAGATATATAAGATTATCTCAGCTCAGGAGATGTGGTATGATCAGACCATGTTCCTGTATGGTCAGACACATCCATTACACAGTACATAGCAGGGACACATATATAAGATTATCTCAGCACAGGAGATGTGGTATGATCAGACCATGTCCTGTACAGTCAGACACATCCATTACAGAGTACATAGCAGGGACACATATACAAGATTATCTCAGCACAGGAGATGTGGTATGATCAGACTGTGTCCCTATACAGTCAGACACATCCATTACACAGTACATAGCAGGGACACATATATAAGATTATCTCAGCACAGGAGATGTGGTATGATCAGACCATGTCCCTGTACAGTCAGACACATCCATTACACAGTACATAGCAGGGACACATATTTAAGATTATCTCAGCACAGGAACATTTTTTCTAATCACATCCAATTGTGTACACTATTATTATTATAAGATCTATTGATTAAAATGAACTTTAATTACGTGAATAATCCGTACATCGCCTCTAGCGGCCATGTTGTAGCTCTTACAGTACACTTCTATTACTATGTACGTGTAATGGCATTTCTTGCGCAAAGACTGTAATTATCGCAGTGAGAACATGACTACATTGACCCCAAGTCCAAAAGTCACATTTGCATTAACTTCAAACGTCTCCCAGGATGCCCCCGCCTCGGAGTTCAGATGTTTTACCCCAAATTCTATAGATGAAGATGAAAAATGATGAAAACCCCTGCGCCTTTCTGTTTGCAGCTCTGAGAATTGTGGAATCTCTTGTGCCAGTGTAATCCCCATAAGCCGTGTCAGGAAGCAGGCAGGATCCTATCTTAGTCACTGTCAGGGGATTTATTTAGACGAGATATAATGAACACGTCACCTATCTATGCATGTCCATCCCCAGAATCCTTTGCAGGAGCGTACTGTGTCACACCGTGGGATGCTGAAACTAATTCTGGAATGGGCTTAAAATAAGCCGTTACATTGGAATATAAATTAGGACTGGAGCCTTTATTCTGCGCTGTCCTACATATTCAAATAGACCAGAATATCTACCGCAGCATTAAATAATCAGTGGAGGAACATAGCGGTATGTGACGGCCCCGCTAGTGGCCCTTTAATTAGGTCTGGATGATTAGAACAATATTATTTTTAGGATGTACTGGCCCTTTAAATACCTCTTTTTCGGTCTTGAACACTCTTTTTTTAAAGTAACGGCGTACCTTAGAAAAATATTGCTCCATATCTTGTCCAGGTAACAAAACTCATTTTCTTGCATTTTGAGTTAATATCCAAACATCTCTTGTTACCTGGTGAGGCGGATTCTCTAAACTATAAGTCATGAAGATGAAGTGTTGGTGCAACAAGAAGAAACAGTAGAAATAACAGAGGCTGTAAAGGCCAGAAGAATGCCGGAGGAATGGAGACTGTAACGGACCACATGGAAGGTAGAGACAGCCAAGGAGCACAGTTGAATGAGCCAAGCTGAATAGCAGAGCTGGGTATGTCAGAGAATCCACCTGCAGTGATGTAGCAGAGCCAAGCTGAGTAACATAGCTGGCTATGTCAGGAGACTCAATGCAGTGATGTAGCAGAGCCATGCTGAGTAGCAGAGCTGGGTATGTCAGGGACTCACTTTTAGTGTTGTAGCAAGCACAGTTGAATAGCATAGCTGGGTAATATCATGGGACTCATTTGTCGTGATATAGCAAAGTCCAGATGAATAGCAGAGCTGGGTAATTTCATGGGACTCACTTGTAGTGATATAGCAAAGTCCAGGTGAATAGCAGAGCTGGGTAATGTCATGGGACTCACTTGTAGTGATATAGCAAAGTCCAGGTGAATAGCAGAGCTGGGTAATTTCATAGGACTCACTTGTAGTGATATAGCAAAGTCCAGGTGAATAGCAGAGCTGGGTAATTTCATAGGACTCACTTGTAGTGATATAGCAAAGTCCAGGTGAATAGCAGAGCTGGGTAATGTCATGGGACTCACTTGTAGTGATTTAGCAAAGTCCAGGTGATACCAGAGCTGGGTAATGTCATGGGACTCACTTGTAGTGATATAGCAAAGTCCAGGTGAATAGCAGAGCTGGGTAATTTCATGGGACTCACTTGTAGTGATTAGCAAAGTCCAGGTGAATAGCAGAGCTGGGTAATGTCATGGGACTCACTTGTAGTGATTTAGCAAAGTCCAGGTGAATAGCAGAGCTGGGTAATGTCATGGGACTCACTTATCATGTTGCAACAGAGCCAAGCTGAGCAGCAGAGTTGGATATGTCAGAGGACTGACTTGTAGTGATGTAGCAGATGCCAGGTGAGTAGCAGAGTGTCAAGCGCTTAGTTGGTGCTGACATTGCTGGATGCTGCTGTGTATATGTTTGTCTTTAAGAGCTGCATGGTTGATAGTTGTGAAGGTCCTGGCCTCCTGTGTTGTGAACTGTATTCACTATTAGGTTCAACTGCTGGTTGAGGGGTTAGTGTGTGACTTACCTGAACTCCCCTCCCCCTGGCCTTTAAGTAGCCTCTCCTTCCACCAGGTGGTGCTGCTGATAGAGTGTCACTCTATGCATGGAAGCCGTGCTGTGCTGACCTGTGTGTTTGTGTTGCTGAAGTCCTTTCCTTTGGATTTGCTGTATCCCAATTCTGTGGAGGGAGGTGAGGGGGGATTAGCGCAGGGCTGGTGGAGGAGTTTTAGGGAGAGGCTGGAGGCTCGAACCTTCTCACCTTCAGAGATATCTTCGGGATCAGGGCCATTCAGGGTTCCTAGACTAGGGTCAGACTAGTCATCCCTGGTCACCCTCCCCATAACTGCCATTCCCTCATCAGCATTCTCACTGCACCGTGACACAGAGATGGGTATATCAGGGGACTCACGTGAAGTGATGTAGCAGATCCCAGCTGAACAGTAGAGCTGGATATGTCAGGGACTCACTTGTAGTGATGTAGTAGAGCCCAGTTGAATAGCAGAGCTGAGTAATGTTATGAGACTCACTTGTCATGTTGCAGCAGAGTCGAGCTGAGCAGCAGAGGTGGATATGTCAAAGGACTCACTTGTAGTGATGTAGCAGAGGCCAGGTGAGTAGCAGAGATAGGTATATCAGGGGACTCACGTGAAGTGATGTAGCAGATCCCAGCTGAACAATAGAGCTGAATATGTCAGCGACTCACTTGTAGTGATGTAGTAGAGCCCAGTTGAATAGCAGAGCTGAGTAATGTCATGGGACTCACTTGCAGCGATGTTGCAAAATCCAGCTAAATAGCAGAGCTGGGCAATGTCTCATTTGTCATGCTGCAACAGTGCCAAGCTGAGCAGCAGAGTTGTATATGTCAGAAATCTCACTTGCAATGATATAGCAGAGCCCAGCTGAGTAATAGAGCTAGGTATGTCAGGGGCCCAACTTGTCCTATTGTAACAGAAACCAGCTGAACAACAGAGCAGGATATGTCAAAGGCACCCTTGCAGTGAAGTAGCTGAGCCCAGCTGAATAGCAGAGCTGAGTATGTCAGGGAACTCACTTGCTAAAACATAGTAGAGCTCAGCTGAGTAGAGGAGCTGGGTATGTAAGGGGTCTCACTTTTTTTGTTGTAACAGGGCCCAGCTGAATTGCAGAGGTGGATATGTTAAAGGAGTCAGTAGCATTGATGTAGCATAGCCAAACTGAACAGCAGAGCTGGGTATGTCAGGCGACTCTCTTGGTGTGTTGTAGCAGAGCCCAACTGAACAATAGAGCTGGATATGTAAGGGACTCACTTATATTGATGTAGCATAGTGTGGCACCCCTGGGTCAAAGTGCCACAGTGTCATCACTGCCCCCTGGTAGTGGTGTCACCAGAGAGCAACAAAGGGTATTCTCATCAGGCGACATACACACAACACCAACAACTCCAGGCCAGAAGGAGGAGACCAACCCCAGATTCAGGGTGAGCTCCCCTATATATTCTGGTCTGGGGAGGAAGAAGTTAGTTCAGTTTTTGGGAGGACTGTGAAGAGGACCTGAGTGTAAAAGAGCAGTGCTAAGCTCATCCCAAGGTCCACTGACTAACACCAGGCCTAAGGCTAGGGTCTGAAGAAAGCAGAAGCAAGAACACACCTGGGAGGCTGAGCGGCTATGTGCTCTCCCCAGAGGAAAGGCGCATAGAACAGACACCGGAATCCGAGACTGTACAAGGTCACACATCCTGGCAGTCAACACTGGAAAGTGGGGATTCCAAATTCCCAGACACACTAACCAGAGACACAGCAACATGTAGATTCCAGCAACACTGACACCCAGGAACAGAGTAGAGGAAAGGCCTCGAGTTGCCTGTCATACCGGTACCTCACAGGACGAAACAGAGCCGGCAGCCTAGCTTACACAACAGCAGGAGCCAAATTACAAGTGCAGTGAGGGAGCCAGAGACCCGGTCAGGTGAGAATAACCCCAAGTTGCTCTCAAGACTCAGTGGACAGCTTTTACCATCTGCTCCAGTAAAGAACTAAGAAAACTACAAACCGTGAGACTGCCTATTCCTTGTGCCCATCTTCTGCATCTCACACATAGACTATTTACACCTGCCCTGAAAACTCTCAGCCCTACCCGAGGAGGGCTTACCATCCACGCTGCCACAAGTGAGGATTCAGTAGAACCCAGGAGAACGCTGATGTTGACACTAATGCTGATGATGATGCTGATGGTAACACTGACGCTGATGGTGACACTGACGCTGATGCTGATGATGATGCTGACACTGACGCTGATGGTGACACTGACGCTGATGGTGACACTGACGCTCATGGTGACACTGATGCTGATGGCGACACTGACGCTGATGGTGACACTGAAGCTCCAGGTGACACTGACGCTGATGGTGACACTGACGCTGATGCTGATGATGCTGATGATGATGCTGACACTGACGCTGATGGTGACACTGACGCTCATGGTGACACTGATGCTGATGGTGACACTGACGCTGATGGTGACACTGACGCTCCTGGTGACACTGACGCTGATGGTGACACTGACGCTGATGCTGATGATGCTGATGATGATGCTGACACTGACGCTGATGGTGACACTGACGCTCATGGTGACACTGATGCTGATGGTGATGATGCTGATGATGATGCTGACACTGACACTGATGGTGACACTGATGCTGATGGTGACACTGACGCTGATGCTGATGGATACTGATGATGATGTGACACTGACGTCACTGATGATGGTGACACTGATGCTGATGGTGACACTGACGCTGATGCTTACACTGATGCTGATGCTCTCCTCTGTACAGCAAAAGCGATTGGACAGTGGCAGCTGTCATCATCAAGATAAAAAAATAAGTTTTTAAAAATATGAAAAAACCCCACAAAAGTTCAATCAACCTCCTTTTTACCTCAGGGTGAAAAAAAAAACACCAAAACCACTATGCAGAAAATAATTACAGTAGAAGGTGATCAAAACATGGAATATTCACCAAAATAGTATAATTAAAATGTCAGCTTAGGATGCAAAAAATAATCATCACACGGCCCAGACCCTGAACAGTGAGAATGTTAGGGGGGTCTCAAAAAATGGCGACAAAAGATTTATTTTTTTATTTACACATTCTGACTTGTTTCACCACTTAGATAACAGTAAAAGTATACATGTTTGGTATCTACGAACTCGTATCGACCCGAGGCATCATACTGGCAACGTCAGTTTTACCATATAGTGAATGTGGTAAATAAAAGACCCCAAAAATGGTAGAATGCACTTTTTTTGCAATTTCACCGCACTTGAATTTTTTTCCAGTACCCTATAGGGTAACATGAATCATTCAAAAGTACAATGTGCAAAAAACAAGCCGTATATTGGTAAAGGTATGGCTTTTGGAAGAATTGGAGGAAGGGCGAATGAGTTAAAGTCCGAATCCAATAAGCGTTAATGCACGTAGAGTCTTAGAATACCGTAGAGGACTGGATCTATCCTCCGTCAAAAACACCTTATTACGGTAACGCTCCGGAGCGTTGTTTGGCGGGGGTTAATTACCGCTCCTCATTTCTCCTATTAGTTGGAGAAGTAACATCCGATGGCTTTATTCGTCCTGCCAGCCCCGCACAGAGGTGGTTTGAGAAGTCGTCCCAGGGGTAAAGGAAAAGGATTTGATAGAGACAGGAGCAGGACAGCTAACTTTTGAAGGTAAAAGTGCTTCTCTGGATAAGGTGACAGCTGAATCCTCTTTACTGGGGGATTTAAAATGAATTGTGTCTACCGATGCAGCAATGATGTGACTCCCTGACACAAATATCTCTGTTTTTCTTACATGCACTCTAACACATTCAGCTAATTAAAGTTAAATTAATGATATAAAAACCAGCAGCCGATCCCTGTTACTAATTTAAACGCGCTGTAAATCGCCGGAATTATTCACACACGAATAAAGCCAAATACCATATGGGAATTAGCTGTAAGTTATGGAAAGGTGAAGGTCAATGTGTAATGCGGGTATCCATTTCAGCATCTTAAGTAGGTAGTTAGATCTTCACTTCAGACCGCTTTTTCCTCCGCAACGTTTCTAAACAGGAAGACCTTGGGCAAAACAAGGGTTAATGGGTTATAAACCGGCAGGGGTTGGAGGAGGGGGTAGATCATTTCCTTTCTGTTGGAGAGAGATCATTTGCATACTTGTCTTTCCCCTGGAGCATTGTCAATAGGACGCCCCCTTAGTCTCCTTAAAGGGGTTCTTAAGAAAGAAATGCATATAGATAATCAATACTTTACTGAAATCACATAGTTTTTTTTTAGGAGGTTATAATTTCATTAATGCCACTTACACTGAACAGTAATAGAAAGCAGGTGCGGAACAATTGTACTTTTACTCAAAAACTTGCAGATACCTGAATTACACGCAGCATTTCAGTTTTTGAAGGAAAGGTCAATTTCTCGACACTGCGTTTTATCTACCTTTGCGTGTAAGTGCCAAGAGGTAACTATGGCCGTCATCTGGTTACCTGAGAAACCCATCATTGCAATGCTCCGGTTAGGTTGCTCTGCTGCCGTGACCTGAAATAGTTATTTCCAGGTCACAGCAGCCACTCAGTCCCTAAATCAAACTTGTTTTGTCTCCAGCACTTAAACGCTATCATAGTGACAGATCTGTATCCTACAATGACAGCACGGGTGTGTGAGCATGTGCAGAACGAAGCTCTGCTGTTAAAACCAGACATAGATCGATACTATATATAGATAGTATGTATAGGTTATCTGAAGGTCAAAGCAACCACTTAGAATTCAGATAGACAGGGTGGACAGCAGTGTGAGCAGCCTCTACTTACCTCAGCACTCCTGACATCCCTATATTAGATCAGATACACAGAGTGGACGGTAGTGTACGCAACCTCTTCTTACATCAGAACTTTGGGTATCTACAGCATTAGATCAGATAGGCAGGTTGGAGAGCAGTGTAAGCAGCCTCTTCTTATCTCAGCACCCCAGTTATATCCAGTATTAGATCAGATAGACAGGGTGTATAGCAGTGTGAGTCACATCTTCTTACCTCAGCACTCTTGGTATCTCCAGTATTAGATCATGCACAGGGTGGACAGCAGTGTAAGCAGCCTCTTCTTACCTCAGAACTCCTGGTATTTCCAGTATTAAATCAAATAGGTAGGTTGGACTGCAGTGTAAACAGCCCCTTCTTACTTCAGCACTCCTGGTATCTCCAGTACTAGATCAGATAGACAGAGTGGACAGCAGTGTAAGCAGCCTCTTCTTACCTCATAACTCTTGGTATCTACAGTATTAGATCAGATAGGCAGATTGGTAAGCAGTGTAAGAAGCCTCTTCTTACATCAGCACCCCTGTTTTATCCAGTATTAGATCAGATAGGCAGGGTTGTATAGCAGCGTGAGTTATGTATTCTTACCTCAGCACTCCTGGTATCTCCAGTGTTAGATCATACACAGGGTACCTCAGCACTCCTGGTATCTCCAGTGTTAGATCATACACAGGGTACCTCAGAACTCCTGGTATTTCTAGTATTAGATCAGATAGGCAGGTTGGACAGCAGTGTAAACCAGCCTCTTCTTACCTCAGCACCCTTGTTATATCCAGAAGTAGAAAGATAGACAGGGTGTATAGCAGTGTGGGTAATGTCTTCTTACCTCGGCACTTAAGGTATCTCCACTATTAGTTCATATAGACATAGGTTGAACAGTAGTGTGAGCAGCCTCTTCTAACCTCAGCACTCTTGGCATTTCCAGTATAAAGCAGATAGACAGTGTGTACAGCTTTGTGAACAGCATCTTCTTACCTCAGCTATACTGGTATCTCAAATATTACAACAGATAGACAAGGTGTACAGCAGTGTGAGCTGCCTCTTCTTACCTTTATACCTCTATACATCTCCAGTATTAGGCTGGGGTCACACTTGCGTTTTTTACATGAGTTTTTGGAGACCTGCATTTTGTAAAAAACATGTAAAAACGCACCCATAGGCCCCCATGCTAAAAAACGCATGCCCTAATAGCAAAAATGCATGTGTGACAGTACCATGCGTTTTTGGTGCATTTCCAAAAACGCATGCGTTTTTTAATATGGGGCCCTATGGGAAACGCATGCAAAAACGCATGTACAATTAGTAACATTCAAAAACGCATGTGTTTTCCATAGGAGCCCATGTTAAAAAAAAACGCATGCGTTTTTGGATGGTACTAAATGGTACTAATGTACCATGCGTTTTTGCATGCGTTTTCCATAGGGGCCCATGTTAAAAAAACGCATGTGTTTTCTAAAAAACGCATGCGTTTTTAAACCAGCACCAAAAAATAGTGCATGCACTATTTTTTGGTGCGGATTTAAAAACGCATGCAAAAACGCAGGGTGCCATCACACACCTTAAAAAACTCATGCTGACATGGAAAAACGCATGCAAAAACGCATGAGTTTTTTTAAGTCACTAAAAAAACTCATGCCAAGTGTGACCACAGCCTTAGATCAGACAGACAGGGTGGACAGCAGTATGAGCAGCCTCTTACCTCAACATCCCTAATATATCCAGTATTAAACTATGTAGATAGCAGTGTGAGTGGCCTCTTTTTACCTTAGCATTTCCTCTATCTTCGGTATTAGAGCAGATAGACTGGGTGAAAAGCAGTGAGACCAACCTCTGCACTCCTGGTATCTCCAGTTTTGAACAGAGGTTTGAGCAGTCTCTTCTTATATTAACAGCCTTTTAATCTCTAATATTATATTAGATAGAAAAGGTAGACGGCAGTGTTAGCAGCCTCTCCTTCCCGCAGCAGCCCTGGAATTTCCAGTATTATATCAGGTACATAGGGTGTACAACAGTGTAAGCAGATTGTTCTTACCTCTCCCCCTGGTATCTCAAATATAAGTTTAGATAGACAGTGTGGACAACAATTTGAGTCATTTCTTCTTACTTCAGCACCTCTGTTATCTTTAGTATTAGATCAGATTGACAGGGTGGACAGCAGTGTTATCGGTATCTGCTTACCTCTTCTCTCCTGGTATCTCCAGTAGTAGATCAGATTGGTAGGGTAGACAGCAGTGTGAGAAGTCTCTTCTTACTGCAGCACTCCTGGTATCTCCAGCATTAAATCAAATAGACAAGGTGGATAGCAGTGTGAGCAGGTTCTTATTACATCATCACTCCAGTTGTCCCTAGTGTTGGAGGAGATATACAGGGAGGGCAGTAGTGTGAGCAGGTTCTTCTGACCTCTGTACCCCTGTATCTTCAATATTAGACCAGATAGACAGTGAAGAAAGCAGTATGAGCAGCCTCTTCTTACCTTTGCACTCATGATATATACGGTATTTGATCAGGCAGACAGGGTGGACAGCAATGTGAGCAGCCTCTTACCTCTGCACCTCTGGTATCTCCAGTTTTAGATCAGATACAGAGTGGTGAGTGGTGTGAGAAGCCACTTTGTACATCATCACTCCTAGTATATCCAGTTTAAATCAGATATACAAGGTGGACAGCAGTGTCAGCAGCCATTTCTTACCTCAGCACCTCTGTTATCTCCAGTATTAGGTCAGATTGACAGGATGGACAGCAGTTTGAGCAGCTTCTTCAACCTCAGTATCCCTGGTGTCTCCAGTTTTACATCAAATACAGGGTGGACAGCAGTGTAAGCAGTCTCTTCTTACCTCAGCATCCTGAAATCCCAGTATTACATCAGAAAGACAGGATGAATAGCTGTGTGAGTAGCTTTTTCTTACCTAAGTACTCCTAAGTTTTTCCAGTATTAGATCAGACGGACAGAGTTGACAGCAGTGTGAGCAGTCTCTTCTTACGTTCCACTTCTGGTATCTCCAGCATTAGAACAGTTAGGTTGTACAGCTGTGTGAGCAGTCTCTTCTTACCTCAGCACTTCTGATATCTCCAGTATTAGATCAGATACACAGGGTGGACAGCAGTGTGAGCAGATATTTTTTACCTCTTCACCCCGGTTATCTCTAGTATTAGATCAGGTCGACAGGGTATGCAGCAGTGTGAATAGTATTTTTTACATCAAAACTCATGGTATCTCCAGTACTAAATCAAAAAGATAAGGTGGACAGCAGTTTGAGCAGGTTCTTCTTAACACTGCACATCTGTAATCTCCAGCATAAGATCAGATAGACAGTGTGGACAGCAATGTAAGCAGTCTGTTCTTCAGCACCTCGGCTATCTCAAATATTAGTTAAGATACTGGATGGATAGCAGTGAAAGCAACCTATTCTTACCTCTGCACCCCTCGTATCTCTAGTATTAGATCAGATTGACAGGGTGAACTTCAGTGTGAAAAGTCTGTTCTTAGAGATATTCAGTGTGGACAGTAGTGTAAGGCTAGGGTCACGCTTGGAGGGTGACCCACGCTTGGCGCATATGCTTAAAACTTAGAAATGCTAGCTGCTGTGCTGACAACGCTGCCCCATAGAAACCCGCTGTTTACCTTAGCAGCAGCTCCACACAAAGCATCAGGAAGCACTTTTCAACAGCGCACAGGAAACGCGGTCTGCAACGTTTTCCTGTGCGCTGTTCAAAAGCGCACTTCCTGATGCTTTGTGTGGAGCCGCTGCTAAGGTAAACAGCGGGTTTCTATGGGGCTGCATTGCCTGGCAGCACATAGCGTTAACACTATGCACTCCAGCTAACATTTCTAAGTTTTTAGCGTTTGCGTCAAAGTGTGAACCTAGCCTATGCAGATGTTTTTACCTCTGTACCACTAGTATCTTCAATATTAGACCAGATAGACAGAGTGAAAAGCAATGTGAACAGTCTCTTTTTACCTTAGCCCTCATAATATGTCCAGTATTAAATCAGATAGACAGGGTGGACAGCAATGTGAGCAGCCTATTCTTACCTCTGCATCTATACATATTAGCCTATATGGTATACAGTCATGCCAGCGGGCTGTATCAGCCAATTGATGAAGCACTGCACTTTACTTGACTTGTAACACGCGAAACGTACGTAGGGGTCCTCCAGGGAATACTCCCCCACCGCACCAGCTTGCCTTGATCTCTTGGTAATGTATTACTTGGGCTAGCGATATGTTGATAACAGAATGGTCTTGTATTGCAGCTATTATGCTTTATATTGACAGTACATAGATCCTGCTTCAGACCTACGCTGCCCTTTGCATAAGGATGCTTTAGATCAGTCATTCACATGAGATGTGTATTAACCTTCCTAGCGTTATTCCCGAGCCTGACTCGGGGTTAACATTCACTACCAGAAGCGTTAACCCCGAGTCAGGCTCGGGCTTACCCGCGTTCGCGGCAGATGCGGTGAAAAAACCGCATCTGCCGCACTTGCCGCACTTGCGCCGCACTTGCGGCGCGGTTGCGGCGCGGTTGCGGTAATCTGCATAGTAAAGGGAACCAACCACCTCGGATGACCCTCATATATGTGCCCCTGCAGCCTAGTAAACCATTAGCAGCACTGTTTATGTGTGATCTTCTAAACTTACATGCCTGCGTACTTGAGGGCGTCTCCCTGTGTGTGCTGGGACTTGTGAGCTGTGCTCGTCATGCCTGCTCTCCCTCCCTTAGGCACGCCCCCTCTCAGCCTGCTATAGTGATGTGAGGCTGATTGCGTCATAAAGGGGCGGGGCTAAATCGCGCATCCCGGTAGCCCCGCCCCTTTATGACGCAATCAGCCTCACATCACTATAGCAGGCTGAGAGGGGGCGTGCCTAAGGGAGGGGAGAGCAGGCATGACGAGCACAGCTCACAAGTCCCAGCACACACAGGGAGACGCCCTCAAGTACGCAGGCATGTAAGTTTAGAAGATCACACATAAACAGTGCTGCTAATGGTTTACTAGGCTGCAGGGGCACATATATGAGGGTCATCCGAGGTGGTTGGTTCCCTTTACTATGCAGATTACCGCAACCGCGCCGCAAGTGCGGCGCAAGTGCGGCGCAAGTGCGGCGCAAGTGCGGCAAGTGCGGCAGATGCGGTTTTTTTACCGCATCTGCCGCGAACGCGGGTAAGCCCGCTTTTAGCAAAAAATTCAAGACCTAAACAGACCGCCAGGGAGGCTACAGTCTGTTATATGACACTTGAAGTATATAGAAAGGGAATTTCCTAAATACCTTTTAGATATAAGCGTAATTGTGTTATATCCAGCAAATATATAAATAATCATTGGATGCAACATTTCTGTGCCTTGTGACTGCTCTGATTATTTGTACACTTGCCAAGTTTTCTGTATAACATCTGCAAGCCTGTATGTTACTTTTATCCTGCACAATTGTGTTCACTTTGTCTGATGATACTTTTCTAAAATAAATAAAAAAAAGTTTTTTTCTAAGCATTCTAAAACTCCACATTTTTCCTTTTTGTGCTTACCTCTGCATCTCTAGTATCTTCAGTTTTAGATCAGAAACAGAGTAACGTGAGCCTCCACTTCTTACATCATCACTCCTGGTATCTCCAGATTTAGATAAGAAATATACAATGTGGACAGCAGTGTGAGCAGCCTGTTCTTACCTCAGCACCCTTGGTATCTCCTGAAGTAAGGCAGATAGACAGAGTGGTAGCAGTGTAATCAGCCTCTTACCTCAGCACCCCTGAGATCTCAAGTATTAGATGAGATAGGGTAGAAAGCAGTGTGAGCAGCCTCTTCTTACCTCAGCACTCATTATGTATGCAGTAATAAATCAGATAGGCAGAGTGGACAGCAACATGAGCAGCATCTCTAGTATCTCCAGTTTTACATCAGATACAGAGTGGTAAGCAGTGTTTTTTTTGTAAATTAATATGGTGCTGTCAGGCAACTTGAGGACCGGGGGAAGGGGTGCTGCTGTCAGCAACTTTAGGACCGGGATGGGGTGCTGTCTGCATCTTGAGGACCGGGGGGAGGGTTTTTTTCAGCATAGCTCTGCCCCCCTCGGGATATTTTCCGGTACGTACCCCCCCTCTGTGTATTTTCCGGTACGCCGTACCACCACGTACCCCCACAAAAAAAGCACTGGTGGTAAGGAGAGTGAGCAGCCACTTCTTACCTCAGCACCCCCTAGAATCTCTAGCATTGGATCAGATAGACAGGATGAACAGCAGTGTGAGCAGCATCTTCTTACTTCAGCATTGTTGGTATTTCCAGTATTAGATCAGATGACAGGGTGACCAGCAGTGTGAGCAGCCTCTTCTTCCCTTAGAACCTCTAGTATTTCTATTATTAGATCAGAATCATTTAGATTCCCATCTAACTGCACATGAAGGGATGAGGTGGAGCTCTCTACTGCATGTCTGTGAGGTCTACCCTTTTCATCGGATTGAAAAACCGATTTTCACTTTTAGTAATTGTATTATATGTAGTGAAGGAGTACACAACGGCCATAAAGAGGGTCTCTCTGGAGGACTTGATCTGCCCTGCATTACTCATACAAGTCAATCATTTGAATGGGTGGGGTGCAATACTGCATATCACCTCTGGTGGCGCTGCAGGGAATCTGAACAATTCTTTCTAAACTTCACCGATCCCAGCTGATTACTGGGGACCTTCTAACCAGTATGGAGCCTGGGCCTACAGTGTATTCAGCTGTGCTCCACCTGAGCGGCCTCAATCATTTGTCTCCTTTTTATTCCTGAGACTATGTCAGAAATGTGCGGCGATACATCTGTAATGAGGTGCATCCCCGCGGCTGACAACACAAGGCCGACGCAGGTTTCCCTTTGTTCCGCCGGATCATCCATCTCCAGTCTCTTTTGTTTTGAGGTTCCAGGTTGAAGAATTCATTGGGTGCGAAGTCACAATTTCCACCTCACAGGACAATAAGAAAAACACTGGAGGCGCGTCCGTTTAACCCCTTCCTGTCCGCACGGTTACAACAAACCGAGGCGATGGGTGAACGCCACAAGCGTGTCCTGTTCAGACGGTTCCCACCAGCAGCTGCCAAGAGGAACAGGGGCCGCCGGCCTGATTTACCTGGTCTCCAACAACAACAGACATCACGGCAGCCAAAGAGATCGAGAGGCAGCCGAGCGTGACACCAACATCAAAGCAGGAATGCCACGCCTCGATCCAGGCCGCGGTCTACCTGCTCGGGCAAAGGTATTAGTGTGACCACCCTGGAATTCAAAGGAGTGAGGGGGAAAGAGCAGAACATAGGAGTCTAGACGATCCCGAGACTGAAAAGCTCCTCACTCCCCTCATCACACCCCTGCCTGTCCTCAAGGAGGAGGCAAGGAACGATAGGAATGGCCAGGTGCCTCATAGAAGAACCGAGGAGAGATCTATCTATCTATCTATCTATCTATCTATCTATCTATCTATTATCTATCTATCTGTCTATTTGTCTATCTATCTATCTATATCTATCTATTTGTCTATCTATCTATCGATCTATCTATCTCTATCTATCTATCTCTATCTGTCTGTCTGTCTATCTATCTATCTATCTATCAGAAAAAAAAAGTTCTCTGCAGCACTCAGCTACTACCAATGACGTACAATTGCTAACAAGCTATATATATTTGAGAAAAAAAGTTTAAAAACTTACGTTTTTTTCAAAAACTCAAAAATCTTATCTTTTTATTTACTGAAGTTCTTGGTACATACATTGGCCAATGTCTGTTTGCTCATTGACTGCGACAAAGTGACTTCAGGAATGACGAGTCTTACGCTGATATCCCTTATCCTCCTTGTCCTCCCCATTCCACTTCTCAGTGGCGGACACCATCTCAACCCTAGACCACCTGTGGGTGATGAGGGTGCAAATTGCAGCATGGAGCCAGCCACTCCATATGATACAAAACAGAATTTTCTTTTTCTTTTTTTTCTGTTTTGTATCATATGGAGTGGCTGGCTCCATGCTGCAATTTGCACCCTCATCACCCACAGGTGATCTAGGGTTGAGATGGTGTCCGCCCACTGAGAAGTGGGATGGGGAGGACAAGGAAGACAGGATGTCAGCGTTAGGACTCATCAGACCTGGGGTCACCTTGTCGCAGTTGATGAGCAAACAGACATTGGCCAATGTGCGTACCAAGAACCTCAGAAATAAAAAGATAAGATTTTTAAGTTTTTTGAAAAAAACTTAAGTTTTTAAACTTTTTTCTCAAATACATATAGCTTGTTAGCAATTGTACGTCATTGGTAGTAGCTGAGTGCTGCAGAGAACTTTTTCTAGTAGTTTGACCCAGCGTCCCTGCTAGCACCAGTTCACATTTTGTCTGTGAGTGCTGTGCAGTTTTTTTTCTGTTTTGTTATCTATCTATCTATCTATCTATCTATCTATCTATCTATCTATCTATCTATCTATCTATCTGTCTGTCTGTCTGTCTGTCTATCAAGAAATAAAAAAAGCTAAACAGCGCTCAAGGTCTTGTCTGAACTGGTGCAAACTGCAATACTGAACAACATACAGAAAAATGTTCACAGCAGCACTCAGTCGCTGCCAATCATGTGTGTATACATACATATACATAGAGGTTTAACACCTATGCATTTGAGAAAAAATATAAAAACATGCAATTTTTTCAAGAAACTCAATTTTTGGATGTTTTTTTTTAAATATTTTATCCACTTCTTACACTTCTATGTATCTATGTGTATGTATACGCACATGATTGGCAGTGACTGTGTGCTGCTGTGAACTTTTTTCTGTATATTGTTCAGTATTGCAGCTTCCACCAGTTCAGACTAGACCTTGAGTGCTGTACAGCTTTTTTTTGATTTCTATATAATTGTTGGAGTTACTGGCTCCACAGCTTTACTCTGCCCCCTCATTGACCCTAGGTGGTCTTTGATTGAAGTGAGTCCTCCCACTTCCCATAAAAATTGTAAAAATGTAGGCTTAGCTAAGTCCAAGGAAAAAGAGGCATGGTAGGACAGGGACCCAACAGATCTAAGGTTACCTTGACGTGGTTGATGGGCAAACAGGTATTGGCCAATATGTATACTAAGAAACTTAGTTTACAAAGATAAAATATTCCAAAACAAATAAAAAAATTGAGTTTTTTGAAAAAACGCATATTTTTATATTTTTTTTCTCAAATGCATAGGTGTTCTATCAATGTATATGTATGTATACACACATGATTGGCAGTGATGGTACCTTTACACGCCGCGACGGCAGGCTGGATACAGCCCGCTACTTCACGTGCACGAGCACGCTCAAACGGCTACAAACGGTCAACGCATCTCCTTTACACGCCGCGACAAGGTGCGCTACGCCACGCTACATCTATAGCTAGCTACATCGCCGGGTGTGTCAAGTAGCCAGCTGTAGCTTAGCGTACCACGTTTACACAGCGCTACAATAAGCTACTATGGGCGGACCTGGTACAGCAGGGACAGCACATAGGCGTGCCACAATCTTGGATTACGAGCCGTCCGTACGATGATAGGACAGCGCAATATCATCCTGATTGGGCAGGCATCGCAGGAGGCGGAGACATCCAGCACGCTCGAGCGATTGTGTAGTGTGACTGGTCAGCTTCTTAAATATGCCGCCCTAGGCAGCGACTACCAATCATAAAGCAGGAGCTTCCTCCAATGATCGGTGATGGGCGGGGTATCCCGGAGCCTGGGTCACGCCTTAGCTACATTGCAGCTACATCGCAGGGTGTCCAGAGTTCCCTTCCGTTGCCTCTTTACACGCCGATACAGCTCGCTACCATCGGCGATGTAGCCATCAGTTTTCGAGCAGAGACCATAAACAGATGTATCTGTCGCCGGCTGTAGCGTCGCGTCTTCAGACGCCGCTACGACAGGCTACATTGAAAAACATTTAGTATTTAACGGATTTTATCCATCTGCCGTCTACAGACATGTATGTATAAATGTTGCAGTGACTGAGTGCTGCTAGTGAACATTTTTTCTGTCTTCTATCTATCTATCTATCTATCTATCTATCTATCTATCTATCTATCTATCTATCTATCTATCTCATCCCATCCATCTGTGCCATCCTCAGTTACATGTGGCTGGAGTTCCCATGAAGACCTGGCCTTTCTTGTGGCTGCATCTCAGCAATTACAGCTGCTCCTTCCAGACTGGGAGACATGGGGGAATTTGCAACGGAAAATGTTTTTTTGCCCTTCAGGCAATGTTAAACTTAGGGATAATGTGATTAATTATAGAAGGCAGGTAGGTATTATAGGTAGTGCATGGCGCAGGAGCGCTCGGCGTGCACACGGTGTACTCCTGTCTGGTTTTGGGGGCCGTCACTGTCAACGCTCATCAGGGTCGGACAGTAATGACTAAACGTATCTGTGTCTGACAATGACAACTTCATCTCTCCTCCTAACCTCTGTGCGTGTGGCCTTGTTTAAAAGGATATTACATATTCAACAAACAATGAAAAGTTCTACAATGTCACATTACACATTCTGCAGCCATTCCTCATGGTCTTCAGTATCTCTGTTTGTTGTCACTCAATAGATACTTCACTGTGGATAAAGTCCATCAATATCTATCTATCTATCTATCTATCTATCTATCTATCTATCTATCTATCTATCTATCTACCTGTCTGTCTGTCCGTTCCGTCCCTTCTTTCATCTATATATATTTGTCTGTCCGTCTTTCCCTATCTATCTATCACATCCATTCTATCATATGTCGTTGCTGTACTACATCTTCTATTATTATCTATATTATTATCTTCTTTCATCAATAGTACAAAACATAGTTTAATAAACTCCCGTGGAAGATGACGCTTGATGACATCAGTCCGCTCCTCTCTATTTTCAGCTATTGCAGGAAAGATTTCCTAAGACTTATGATGCCTTAATTAGAGAAATAATCTAGTGACAGTTTTGGGACATGGAAATGATGGGCTGCATAACAAGCTAAATAAAAGCCAACGATACATGGTATGAATACTACATACATATACATCTTATATTTATGACATAGGTGTCTGCACCATAGATAAGAACTAATGACTGATTGATGGTAATTAATGACGTGAGAGAATTTTTACTACAATTTTGTGGCTTCTTTATTTAGCAGTAACATGCCTGAAAGACACCAGGGACATTCTCAGAATTATCATTGTTGTCAAACCAGCTGATATTATCTGTATAATTGTAGATCCATAGATTACTGATACAGGATTTTATCCTCTATTATTTTCCAGAGCTGCACTCCTATTCTGCTGGTGCAGTCACTGTGTACATACATTACTGATCCTGAGTTACCTCCTGTATTATACTCCAGAGCTGCACTCACTATTCTGCTGGTGGAGTCACTGTGTACATACGTTACATTACTGATCCTGATTACCTCCTGTATTATACTCCAGAGCTACACTCACTATTCTGCTGGTGCAGTCACTGTGTACATACATTACATTACTGATCCTGAGTTACCTCCTGTATTATGCTCCAGAGCTGCACTCATCTATTCTGCTGGTGCAGTCACTGTGTACATACTTACATTACTGATCCTGAGTTACCTCCTGTATTATACCCAGAGCTGCACTCACTATTCTGCTGGTGCAGTCACTGTGTACATACATTACATTACTGATCCTGAGTTACCTCCTGTATTATACTCCAGAGCTGCACTCACTATTCTGCTGGTGCAGTCACTGTGTACATACATTACATTACTGATCCTGAGTTACCTCCTGTATTATACTCCAGAGCTGCACTCACTATTCTGCTGGTGCAGTCACTGTGTACATACATTACATTACTGATCCTGAGTTCATCCTGTATTATACTCCAGAGCTGCACTCACTATTCTGCTGGTGCAGTCACTGTGTACATACATTACATTACTGATCCTGAGTATATCATGTATTATCCTCCAGAGCTGCACTCACTATTCTGCTGGAGCAGTCACTGTGTACATACATTACATTACTGATCCTGAGTTATCTCCTGTATTATACTCCAGAGCTGCACTCACTATTCTGCTGGTGCAGTCACTGTGTACATACATTACATTACTGATCCTGAGTTATCCCCTGTATTATACTCCAGAGCTGCACTCACTATTCTGCTGGTGCAGTCACTGTGTACATACATTACATTACTATCCTGAGTTACCTCCTGTATTATACTCCAGAGCTGCACTCACTATTCTGTGGTGGAGGTCACTGTGTACATACATTACTGATCCTTACTGATCCTGAGTTACCTCCTGTATTATACTCCAGAGCTGCACTCATTATTCTGCTGGTGCAGTCACTGTGTACATTACATCTATTACTGATCCTGAGTTACCTCCTGTATTATACTCCAGAGCTGCACTCACTATTCTGCTGGTGCAGTCACTGTGTACATACATTACATTTACTGATCCTGAGATCTTACCTCCTGTTTATACTCCAGAGCTGCACTCATTATTCTGCTGGTGCAGTCACTGTGTACATACATTACATTACTGATCCTGAGTTACCTCCTGTATTATACTCCAGAGCTGCACTCACTATTTCCTGGTGCAGTCACTGTGTACATACATTACATTACTGATCCTGAGTTACCCCTTGTATTATACTCCAGAGCTGCTCACTATTCTGCTGGTGCAGTCACTGTGTACATACATTACATTACTGATCCTGAGTTACCTCCTGTATTATACTCCAGAGCTGCACTCACTATTCTGCTGGTGCAGTCACTGTATACATACATTACATTACTGATCCTGAGTTACCTCCTGTATTATACTCCAGAGCTGCCTCACTATTCTGCTGGTGGAGTCACTGTGTACATACATTACTGATCCTGAGTTACCTCCTGTATTATCCTCCAGAGCTGCACTCACTATTCTGCTGGTGGAGTCACTGTGTACATACATTACATTACTGATCCTGAGTTACCTCCTGTATTATACTCCAGAGCTGCACTCACTATTCTGCTGGTGCAGTCACTGTATACATACATTACATTACTGATCCTGAGTTACCTCCTGTATTATACTCCAGAGCTGCACTCACTATTCTGCTGGTGCAGTCACTGTATACATACATTACATTACTGATCCTGAGTTACCTCCTGTATTATACTCCAGAGCTGCACTCACTATTCTGCTGGTGCAATCACTGTGTACATTACATTACTGATCCTGAGTTACATCCTGTATTATGCTCCACAGCTGCACTCACTATTCTGCTGGTGCAGTCACTGTATACATACATTACATTACTCATCCTGAGTTACCTCCTGTATTATACTCCAGAGCTGCACTCACTATTCTGTTGGTGGAGTGTCACTGTGTACATACATTACATTACTGATCCTGAGTTACCTCCTTTATTATACTCCAGAGCTGTGCTCACTATTCTGCTGGTGGAGTCACTGTGGACATACATTACATTACTGATCCCGAGTTACCTCCTGTATTATACTCCAGAGCTGCACTCACTATTCTGCTGGTGCAGTCACTGTGTACATACATTATATTACTGATCCTGAGTTACCTCCTGTATTATACTCCAGAGCTGCACTCACAATTCTCCTAGTGCAGTCACTGTGTACATACATTACATTACTGATCCTGAGTTACCTCCTGTATTATACTCCAGAGCTGCACTCACTATTCTGCTGGTGCAGTCACTGTGTACATACATTACATTACTGATCCTGAGTTACCTCCTGTATTATACCCCAGAGCTGCACTCACTATTCTGCTGGTGCAGTCACTGTGTACATACATACATTACTGATCCTGAGTTACCTCCTGTATCATACTCCAGAGCTGCACTCACTATTCTGCTGGTGGAGTCACTGTGTACATACATTACATTACTGATCCTGAGTTACCTCCTGTATTATACTCCAGAGCTGCACTCACTATTCTGCAGTCACTGTGTACATACATTACATTACTGATCCTGAGTTACCTCCTGTATTATACTCCAGAGCTGCACTCACTATTCTGCTGGTGCAGTCACTGTGTACATACATTATATTACTGATCCTGTGTTACCTCCTGTATTATACTCCAGAGCTGCACTCACTATTCTGCTGGTGCAGTCACTGTGTACATACATTACATTACTGATCCTGAGTTACCTCCTGTATTATACTCCAGAGCTGCACTCACTATTCTGCTGGTGCAGTCACTGTGTACATACATTACATTACTGATCCTGAGTTACCTCCTGTATTATACTCCAGAGCTGCACTCACTATTCTGCTGGTGCAGTCACTGTGTACATACATTACATTACTGATCCTGAGTTACCTCCTGTATTATACTCCAGAGCTGCACTCACTATTCTGCTGGTGCAGTCACTGTGTACATACATTATATTACTGATCCTGAGTTACCTCCTGTATTATACTCCAGAGCTGCACTCACTATTCTGCTGGTGCAGTCACTGTGTACATACATTACATTACTGATCCTGAGTTACCTCCTGTATTATACTCCAGAGCTGCACTCACTATTCTGCTGGTGCAGTCACTGTGTACATACATTACATTACTGATCCTGAGTTACCTCCTGTATTATACTCCAGAGCTGCACTCACTATTCTGCTGGTGCAGTCACTGTGTACATACATTACATTACTGATCCTGAGTTACCTCCTGTATTATACTCCAGAGCTGCACTCACTATTCTACTGGCGCAGTCACTGTATACATATATGTGTATCTCAATGAATTAGAATATCATGAAAAAGTTAATTTATTTCAGTAATTCAATACATAAAGTGAAATGCATATATTATATAGTCATTACAGAGTGATCTATTTCAAGTGTTTATTTATGTTAATGTTGATGATTATGGCTTACAGCCAATGAAAACCCAATGGTCATTATCTCAGAAGATTAAAATAGGGAGGATGAAGGGTCTGAGAGATAAAATATGATATAAATAGGTATCAGAGGCTTCACGTTGTGTGATTGTGAGAGTCACAACCACTATAAAAGCAGATCACGGCTGCTGCAGTCCCCAGCGTGGTGAATATAGAGTAGGGAGAATGAAGGGATAAAAACCGCGCTGCCATATTCCTCCAGACATCAAAGGGTGAATATAATATTGATTTATTAGTCAACGCGTTTCGGGGCTCCCAGAAATGCTATTTCTAGATATTCTCATTCATTGTAACGGTTTAGCTGATCCCTGGTGTGTGATGGGGCCAAACATCCTCTCCACTATATGGGAAGACGCCATTATTCGGTGCAGGGAGATTTATATGTTGCAGCTCTAGTATTACTTTTGCTGCCTCTTTTTGGACTCCCTTCGCCTGTATATTATAGCGGTATAAAGGAAGGCAGAGGATGTTTGTATTAATAAGGCGGGTGCTGTGATAAGGAGAATACAGTCCAGATTCCATCTAAGCTTTATAATAAAGGATCTTATAATTAACGAGAGGACATTTTTGTTTTTTAATCCTGCCAATGACTGGCGGCTGGGAGCAGGACGGTTTGCAGGAACATGTGAACTGCGCCCGAGTTAAATGATCTCCCTTCATTAGGCGGCTGAGCGCTCGTCAACTTTTCAAAGTGAATTGTTAAAAGGTAATTCTTGTGAACTATCTGCGACTCTTCTGAGCAGCCCCTGCCAAAAACAGCTTTTTAATCTAAACTGACACTTAAATATTTCCAATTTATTCACTGTCATAACTTGAATTCCTGCCAGTTTAGCATTTTTCCTCTTAATATTGCTCCTAGGAGCGTCATCCTTAGGAGAGGAGATGATGCGGGTTAACCCCTTCTATCCACAGGGGTGTCTGCAAACATAGAGAGCCGTGGGGGGTCCAAGAGAGCTGCTCCCCTCATTAAAGTATTCATTTCTACAAAAGAGACTTATCAAAATGGATTTTTCATTTTATTTCGATTTCCATATCGTCTTCTCCAATCCATTTGGTTTCAGAACAAAGTAATTAGGAGTAACAGCTATATCCCTGTACTGTGACATCACTGTGTGTATTATCCCTGTACTGTGACATCACTGTGTGTATTATCCCTGTACTGTGACTCACTGTGTGTATTATCCCTGTACTGTGACATCACTGTGTGTATTATCCCTTTACTGTGACATCACTGTGTGTATTATCCCTGTACTGTGACATCACTGTGTGTATTATCCTGTACTGTGACATCACTGTGTGCATATCCCTGTACTGTGACATCACTGTGTATTATTCCTGTACTGTGACATCACTGTGTATTATTCCCTGTACTGTGACACTCACTGTGTATTATCCCTGTACTGTGACATCACTGTGTGCATTATCCCTGTACTGTGACATCACTGAGTGTATTATCCCTGTACTGTGACATCACTGTGTGTATTATCCTGTACTGTGACATCACTGTGTATTATCCCTGTACTGTGACATCACTGTGTGTATTATTCCCTTGTACTGTGACATCACTGTGTGTATTATCCCTGTACTGTGACATCACTGTGTGTATTATCCCTGTACTGTGACATCACTGTGTGTATTATCCCTGTACTGTGACATCACTGTGTATTATCCCTGTACTGTGACATCACTGTGTGTATTATCCCTGTACTGTGACATCACTGTGTGTATTATCCTGTACTGTGACATCACTGTGTGTATTATCCTGTACTGTGACATCACTGTGTGTATTATCCTTGTACTGTGACATCACTGTGTGTATTATCCTGTACTGTGACATCACTGTGTGTATTATCCCTGTACTGTGACATCACTGTGTGTATTATCCTGTACTGTGACATCACTGTGTATTATCCCTGTACTGTGACATCACTGTGTGATTATCCCTGTACTGTGACATCACTGTGTGTATTATCCCTGTACTGTGACATCACTGTGTATTATCCTGTACTGTGACATCACTGTGTATTATCCTGTACTGTGACATCACTGTGTGTATTATCCCTTACTGTGACATCACTGTGTGTATTATCCTGTACTGTGACATCACTGTGTGTATTATCCCTGTACTGTGACATCACTGTGTGTATTATTCCTGTACTGTGACATCACTGTGTATTATCCCTGTACTGTGACATCACTGTGTGTATTATCCCTGTACTGTGACATCACTGTGTGTATTATCTCTGTACTGTGACATCACTGTGTGTATTATCCTGTACTGTGACATCACTGTGTGTATTATCCTGTACTGTGACATCACTGTGTGTATTATCTCTGTACTGTGACATCACTGTGTGTATTATCCCTGTACTGTGACATCACTGTGTGTATTATCTCTGTACTGTGACATCACTGTGTGTATTATCCTGTACTGTGACATCACTGTGTGTATTTATCTCTGTACTGTGACATCACTGTGTGTATTATCCTGTACTGTGACATCGCTGTGTGTATTATCCCTGTACTGTGACATCACTGGTGTATTATCCTGTACTGTGACATCACTGTGTGTATTATCCCTGTATTGACATCGCTGTGTGTATTATCCCTGTACTGTGACATCACTGTGTGTATTATCCTTGTACTGTGACATCACGTGTATTATCCCTGTACTGTGACATCACTGTGTGTATTATCCCTGTACTGTGACATCGCTGTGTGTATTATCTCTGTACTGTGACATCGACTGTGTGTATTATCCCTGTACTGTGACATCGCTGTGTGTATTATCCCTGTACTGTGACATCGCTGTGTGTATTATCCTTGTACTGTGACATCACTGTGTGTATTATCCCTGTACTGTGACATCACATGACGTGTATTATCCCTGTACTGTGACATCACTGTGTGTATTATCCCTGTACTGTGACATCACTGTGTGTATTATCCCTGTACTGTGACATCACTGGTGTATATCCCTGTACTGTGACATCACTGTGTGTATTATCCCTGTACTGTGACATCACTGTGTGTATTATCCCTGTACTGTGACATCACTGTGTGTATTATCCCTGTACTGTGACATCACTGTGTGTATTATCCCTGTACTGTGACATCACTGTGTGTATTATCCCTGTACTGTGACATCACTGTGTGTATTATCCCTGTACTGTGACATCACCGTGTGTATTATCTCTATACTGTGACATCACCGTGTGTATTATCCCTGTACTGTGACATCACCGTGTGTATTATCCCTGTACTGTGACATCACTGCGTGTATTATCCCTGTACTGTGACATCACTGTGTGTATTATCCCTGTACTGTGACATCACTGTATTATCCCTGTACTGTGACATCACTGTGTGTATTATCCTGTACTGTGACATCACTGTGTGTATTATCCCTGTACTGTGACATCGCTGTATGTATTATCCCTGTACTGTGACATCGCTGTGTGTATTATCTCTGTACTGTGACATCGCTGTGTGTATTATGCCTGTACTGTGACATCACTGTGTGTATTATCCCTGTACTGTGACATCGCTGTGTGTATTATCCCTGTACTGTGACATCGCTGTGTGTATTATCCCTGTACTGTGACATCACTGTGTATATTATCCCTGTACTGTGACATCATTGTGTGTATTATCCCTGTACTGTGACATCACTGTGTGCATTATCCCTGTACTGTGACATCATTGTGTGTATTATCCTGTACTGTGACATCGCTGTGTGTATTATCCCTGTACTGTGACATCACTGTGTATTATCCCTGTACTGTGACATCACTGTGTGTATTATCCCTGTACTGTGACATCACTGTGTGCATTATCCCTGTACTGTGACATCACTGTGTGTATTATCCCTGTACTGTGACATCGCTGTGTATTATCCCTGTACTGTGACATCACTGTGTGTTATCCCTCTACTGTAGTTTTAAATGAGGGAATGCACAGGACAATTTCTTCCTGTAAATAGGGTGCAATAGAAAGCATAGAAGGTTTTAGCAGTGCAAAAAGAGGAGAAAGGCAATGTATAACAAATGTGCACACCAGAAATATAGGAAAAATGAAATAACTTTATTACAAAATGGCAACAACACAACATACATTAAAACCCATTTAAAACCATGTGGGTCCGGTCAGGGTGAACCTAGCCTCTCTGCTGCCTGAGCAGAACTTTAAAACGGCGCCCCCCCAAACACAAGGGTGTCAGCACCATCACACGCACATGCAAGAATCAGATAGAAAAATCCAGAATAAGGATCATTAATGGCAGTGACAGCTTGGCACAAGCTACAGTCACACAATGGTGGCCGCAGCCTTATAGCACAGGAGGCAGCACTGATTGCCACCTATTATCTCTGGCACACACCTACAAAACTCTGGGTAGCTCCAATGTGATCCCTGCCTGGCACTGGCTAGTCAGACATGTCACCATGCGGCACCGTCCACACATACAATGAATGACCTGCAGTCTGAGCATCAACAAGCCGCCACTGCACTAAGCTGGGAAAATGGCGCGTCTTCCCCAACAGACCACACCTCCTCCCAAAACGCATAGCCAATCATAAGCGCCGCACACGGGGCTGTCCGCAGCTAATACCAAGTTTCCCTGAAAATAAGACACCGTCTTGCATTCATTTTTGCCCCCAAAGAAGCGCGATGTCTTATATTCAGGGGACGTCTTATCTCCATGAAGAATTCACATTTATTGTCAAGAAAAAAATGAACTTTATTACATAGTACAGTAATTGTCATCACAGCCCAGTGTAACCAAACTGTGTCATCCATCATCCATCTGCAGCCCCCATCATCCCCAATATCCCCTGCACCTCCCACCCTCATCCCCATATCCCCATCATCCATGCAGCCCCCATCATCCCCCAATATCCCCTAGCCCCCATTATCCCCAATGTCCCCCTGCAGTTCTGTCATCATTCTGCAGCCCCCATCATCCCCCAATATCCCCTGTAGCCCCATTATCCTTCCACAGCCCTCAATATCCTCATTATCCATCTGCAGCACCCTCATCCCCCAATGTGGGAGCAGGAAGGAGGACAAGTGCCGACCAACGGCGGGAGGATTGATCTTTCATTGCCCCCATAAAGTATGATGTCACCAAAAGTGTCCCCCAAACACTATGATCCCCCCACAGTGACTTCCTTCACAGGACCCTCTACACGCACCATACGGTACCCCCCAACTACTCTGGCACAGTATCATTCCCAACTGTGACCCCCTCACAGCCCTCCATATAGTATAATGGTCCCTAAAGCTCTTCACACTGTATAATAGATCCCAACACAGCCCTCAAATAGCCCCCCATAAAGTATAAAGGCTCCATCATAGCCCTGCAAGTATTATCCTGCCCCCACAGAGCCCTCCAAGTATTGTAATGACTTCCATATAGTATAATTGGCTCCATATGTTATAATACACCCCCATAGTCCTCCGTATAATAAAATGCACCTCCATAGACAATGCACCCCTATGGTCCTCCATATATTACAATGCACCCCATAAACCTACAAATATTATAAAGCTCCGCCACAGCCCTCCATATAGTATAATGCACCATGCATAGTCCTCCAAATACTATAATGCATCCCCCATAGTCCTCCATATAGTATAATGCACCCCATAGCCCTCCATATACCATACAGCACCGCATGTACAATATAGCACCCCATATATAGCACCGCCCATGTACAGCACAGGAGCCCCATATAGAGCATCCCCCATAAGCAGCACAGTACCCCATATACAGAACCCCAATATACAGCACAGCTGCCCCATAAACAGAACAGAACCCCATAAACTGCACAGTACTCCCATATACAGCACAGAAGCCCAATATACAGTACAGAACCCCCATAAACAGCATAGTACCCCCCATATACAGCACCACGATATATGGCACAGCACCCCCATATACGGCACAGCACCCCCATATACAGCACATCACCCCCATATACAGAACCCCAGCCCCATGTACAGCAGCCCCACTTACAGCAGAGCACCCCAATATACAGCACCCGAGCCCAATATTCAGCATCCCCACATACAGCAGACCCCTGCCAGATACAGCAGAGCCCCCCATATACAGCAGAGCCCCATATACAGCAGAGTTACCCTATATACAGCACTGCAGCTCCATGTACAGCAGACCCTCCCCATATACAGTACCCCAGCCCAATATACAGCACCCCCACATACTGCAGAGCCCCCCATATACAGCACCTGGAGTCCGGATGAACACAGGGTCACTTGATGCAGAGGTAGAATGACTGCTGGATTGACCAATCATCACACTCCCTGGCTGGAGGGAGCGGAACGCTGAGGAAGCAGAGCCAATTGCTGCTGTACTGAAAGTAAAAGCAGCCAGGAGCCTCCTCCCTCCCCAGTCCTGACCGCAACTGCTCCACACAGTCATTGACAACACAGGATTGCAGGAGCACAGCAGCATGTAATCTGACCGCTCTGCCACCCCCTGTCTTCAGGGACTCATCGCCGCCTGATTAGAGCGCTCACATTGGCTCATTGATGTTGCGGCCTTGGGTTCGGTGCACACATGGTAAGTAAGCAATGGGGAAAATACAACAACTATATACAGTACATTTGTGGCACCCTGTGCCAGGTCACCACAGTCTTCCCTGGGACACTGCAGGATTCCTCACAGCGAGTAACCCACTTACACACAACACCTTCCACCCCAGGCCTTTAGGGGGAGCCCAACTGGTTGCCTTAAGCCAGTTCCCCCTATAAATACGGGTTCTGGAGGGAAATCAGCAGAGTGTGCAGTCACTACAGAACTGTGAAGAACTTAGTGAACTGAGCTGGCACTGGAGCCGTGCTAGGCCCATACCAGAGACACCTGAAACAATGATAGACCCGCAGAGTAGGGGTCGAAGGCAGATGAGAGAAACGTGTTATTAAGAAGGGGGCAGAGGAGTCATACCGACTCACCCCATCAGAGTTCCGGTCACTGGGTCCGAGCTGCAGGGACAGAGAAGATAGGCCCAGCAGACAATCCAGCCCCACAAGGAGGTTTAGCTTCCCGGACACCCGCAGCACCAACAGTTAGAGCCAGGGACTGTGACGAACGTTTAGCGGGATCCCAAAGGAGAGCCCTCAGTGCAGCAACTCGGGTGTGGAGAGAGAGACAGAGAGAGAGAAGTAACGGTCCAGTTAGGTTTCAAGCCTGCCAGACTCCAAACAGAGGAACTGAAACAAGGAGGCCTACAACCCTACTCGCTGTGGAGATCCTAAAGTGTTTCCCTCAATTCCGGACGAGTGTACCCGTAACAGAACATCAGTAAAGGTACCAAATGACTTTCATGTGTGCGTGTCCCTCCTTCCATCTGCACCACACTGACTAAGCTCCCCTACTCCCACCTTGCACAGAAACGACTGTGCTGCCCTAGTACAACCTACAGCCCCGGGGACCCTGCTCATCCTGTAGGGAGCGGTTCCACCTTGCTGCCGCCCATCACCCCGGAGGCCCAAGCAGCGCCGGTGCCATCACCGGAACCTACAGGTGGCGTCACGACTTGACAACTTTTTATTATTTTTACTGCCTTTCATTTTTCATCTGCATCCCCCGGGCCCACGGCCTCAGGCACCGCTACCCGTGACTTTCCCTTCAGACCGCGCCTGAGTGATCCGATACTCCCTGGGCCTGGGCTGGACACATTATTAGTTGTAACATCAACCACTTGCAAATGTGGTTATTAAATATAACGTAAAACTGCCCAAGTACAACAGAAAAATTATGGTAATGACTAATTATAACCCATGTCAGGATATAGATGTTAGTATATCAATCCAATTATTCAGTGGAACTTTGTGGCTTGGATATAGTAATTAGATCATGGTTGATGCAAGGAGCAAGTCTCAATAGCTGATGCATTTAAAGGCCCCGTTACACTTTTCAACATCGTTCCCGACATCCTTCAAAAGTGACATCAGGAACGATATTGAAACGACATCGTTGTTGCGTCGTTACGTGTAAGCGCACCATTCAACAACGATAGTTGTTCAAGTCGGAGTTGACAGGTTTTCCTGCATGCAGGAAAACCTGTCAACTTCAACTTAAGCAACCTGCGGCATCATTCGTGTGACACCGCAATACCGATGTCACGACTGCTTTCGCCCATTCACAGCATGGTGATTGCGAACAATCCCTGCTCACAACATCGTTGGTGAGTTGTCCACTATATCTGGACGTGTGACAGCTCACCAGCGATGTTGCACAGGTGTCAAAAAAAATCAGCGTGTTACCGAGATCACAAACAACATTGCTGATAAGTTGAACTGTGTAACTGTACTTTAAGATCACCCACACTCACTCACCCATTCATTCACACACAGTCACTCACCCATTTATTCACACAATTATTCACACAATCACTCACTGACACAATCACACAATCCCTCACTCTTCTGTTAACTCACTCACACAATCACTCACACACTTAACCACTCACTCACCCATACACTCATTCATGTGCACAATCACTCACTCATCAGTTCACTCACTCATACAATCCCTCACACACCCATTCACTCACTAACTCACTCACCCATTCACTCACTAACACAATCACTCACTCACATAATCACTCACTCTCTCATTCATCCGTTCACTCACTCACACAATTACTAACTCACTCACTTAATCACTCACTCAATCACTCACCCATTCATTCGCTCACTCACTCACACAATCACTCACTCACCCATTCACTCACTCACCCATTTATTCACTAACTCACCAATTCATCACTCACTCACTCACTCATTCATTCATGCACACAATCACTCACCCATTCACTTACTCACTCATTCACGCACACAATCATTCACTCACTCACCCATTCATTCACTCACTCACCTATTCACTCACTCACTCACCTATTCACTCACTCATTCACTCACCCATTCATGCACTTACTTACTCACCCATTCACTCACTCACCCATTCACTCATTCATGCACACGATCACTCACTCACCCATTCACTCACTCACTCTCTCACCCACCCATTCACTCACTCACCCATTCACTCACTCACTCACTCACTCACCCCACTCACTCACTCACCCATTCATTCACTCAGCCATTCACTCACTCATCCATTCCCTCACCCACTCCCTCACTCATTCACCAATTCACTCACCCATTTACTCACCCACTCACTCACTCACCCACTCACTCACACACAATCACTCACCCATTTTATTCACACAATTATTCACACAATCACTCACTGACACAATCACACAATCCCTCACTCTTCTGTTAACTCACTCACACAATCACTCACACACTAACCACTCACTCACCCATACACTCATTCATGTGCACAATCACTCACTCATCAGTTCACTCACTCATACAATCACTCACACACCCATTCACTCACTAACTCACTCACCCATTCACTCACTAACACAATCACTCACTCACTCACATAATCACTCACTCTCTCATTCATCCGTTCACTCACTCAACAATTACTAACTCATCACTTAATCACTCACTCAATCACTCACCCATTAATTCGCTCACTCACTCACACAATCACTCACTCACTCACCCATTCACTCACTCACCCATTTATTCACTAACTCACCAATTCATCACTCACTCACTCACTCACTCACTCATTCATTCATGCACACAATCACTCACCCATTCACTTACTCACTCATTCACGCACACAATCATTCACTCACTCACCCATTCATTCACTCACTTACCCATTCACTCACTCATTCACTCACCCATTCATGCACTTACTCACTCACCCATTCACTCACTCACCCATTCACTCATTCATGCACACGATCACTCACTCACCCATTCACTCACATCACACACTCACCCATTACACTCACTCACTCCTCACCCACCCATTCACTCACTCACTCACTCACCCACTCACTCACCTATTCATTCACTCAGCCATTCACTCACTCATCCATTCCCTCACCCACTCCCTCACTCATTTACCCATTCACTCACCCATTTACGCACCCACTCACTCACTTACTCACCCACCCATTCACTCACACACATCACTCATTCCAATCACTCACACAATCACTCACCGATACACTCACTCACATAATCACTCACACACTTCAACCACTCACTCACCCATACACTCACTCATGTCACAATCACTTACTCACTCACTCATCCTTCCTCACTCACTCACACAATAACTCACTTAAACAATCACTCACACACCCATTCACTCACTAACTCACTTACTCACTCACTCACTCACCCATTTCACTCACTCACTCACTCATTCAATCACTCACACAATCACTCACCCATTCACTCACTCACATATCACTCACTCATCCATTCACCTTCACTCACATCAATCATTCACCCATTCATTCACTCACTCACACAATCATTCACTCATTCACCCATTCACTCACATCACTCACTCACTCACTCACTCATTCATTCATGCACACAATCACTCACCCATTCACTCACATCACTCCATTCATGCACACAATCATTCACTCACTCACCCATTCATGCACTCACTCACCCATTCATCAATCACTCACCCATTCATCACTTACTCACTCACCCATTCACTCACTCACACCATTCACTCATTCATGCAACACTCTCCATTCACTCATTCATGCACACAATCACTCACTCACCCATTCACTCACTCACTCCATTCAATCATCCATGCACACAATCACTCACTCACCCATTCACTCACCCATCACACACTCACTTACCCATTGACTCACTCACCCACTCACCCATTCACTCACTCACCGATTCACTCACACATCCATTCCTCACCACTCCCTCACTCATTCACCCATTCACTCACCCACTCATTCACTCACTCACCCATTCACTCACTCACCCATTCACTCACTCAGTGACCCACTCACTCACTCACTCACTCACCCATTCACTCACTCACTCACTCACCCACTCACTCACTCACCCATTCACTCACCCATTCACTCACTCACTCCTCACTCACCCATTCACTCACTCACTCACTCACCAACTCACACATTCACTCACTCACTCACTCACTCCCTCACTCACCCATTCACTCACCCACTCACACATTCACACACTCACTCATCCATTCCCTCACTCACTCATCCATTCCCTAACTCACTCACCCATTCACTCACTCATCCATTCCCTCAGTCACTCACTCACCCACTTACTCACTCACTCACTCACCCATTCACTTGTACCTCACGTGGCTGCAAACTGGATTTTTCTTCCAGACGCCCGGGTTGCAGTCAGGTGTGGTACCAACAGTAGTACTTGCTATATTCTTTTGTTTGTTCCACTTGAGAGTCAATTTGCATACTTTTTCTCCCATGGTGCATTGCCCGTACACTCCATATCCAGCTGGTCTCTTTACTTAGAACCAGTATTTCCCCCACATTAGCACTATTCTTTAAAGGAACTCTCTGAGCCATGGCAATGTTCTGACATTCGCCCCGCTCAGGCCAGATGTTGAGGAGCAGAAATCCATGGAGCACCTGATGCTGCGCACGGTGTCAGTTCACACGGAGGCTCCTTTAATGACATTCTAAGACACAAATGTGTCTCTTCATTTCTCTAATGAGGAAAGTAACAAGCTTTTCTGATCAGATTTGCTGCTGGATGTATAATGACAGCGGGGGATGTGCAATATTTCCTTTCTTTATCACTCCGGCATTGTATGATTCCATCGCAGCCACTAAGCTCATTGTGCCGGTGAGGAGCGCCTTCTTTCCCACTTGTCATACTTAATAAGCAGAGTATCATATCACCGGATTCCCGTGTGCAAAGCCCGGATTCCAACCGCTGAACATTTGGGAGCCATGACAAAATCCATATCAGTCAGGCAGTCCTTTGACTTGAGCGACCTTGTCCTTTGAACCAGTCCGATGTGATTAAATCCTTGGAGGGTCACCGCGCGGCGCACCTGCTCTCACAAGTGTGTCTGCTTAGCCTTGAGCTCTGAGGGGTTATGAAGGACGAGGAAGGAAGGACTGGAGACGACGGTTTGTCTTCTGACCTTCCTGCTGGAAACTAAATATGGAAACTTTTTTTGCAAATACTGAACCTATGTATTCCTCAAAAATCCCGGTGAACATAAAACCTTAATGCTAAATTTATAATAGGGGCCACCAGTTAATTGCGATTTATGTGGCGATTGTGGTGCTCAAGCTTTGTGAAGTAGCTGGATTTGCCCAGAATAGCATCATTTTGACTAGACGTTTTTTTCAATGTGGCCACCATGTTGGTCTTCATTGGGGTCTGGCTGGGCAGGATCTACTCTGTGTCACGAGTTGACTGTTCCGGAGTCTATGGTATTTTAAATGTGTTTATTTCTTTTGTTGGTAGTTTTGCCTTTGCTGGTAAGCTGCTGTTGTCTTGATCAGGTGATGCGGTTTGATGACCACCCTTTAAGTAGTCACATGACCCATCACCTGACGTCATTGATAGAGTTCATTCTCTGCCTGACCATTGTGCCGTGTGGACGTCGAGTTCAGCTGCTGCTGTAGTTCTTCCTGGGCCGTCCTTTCTCTGCCTTTGGAGATTGGCGGCAGATTTCAAGCATCTTTGTATCCTTATTGTCTTTTCCCCTGTCTGTTGTCACCTTTTCTGTGTTGTTATATCTGCAATGACAGGGCTAGCATCCTTGCCAGCCAGTGCACTAGCTAGGTTACCTTAGGTGATAGACAGGAACTAGGCACGGGACAGCAAGGGGGAAAGACCCGCCTAGGGCTGTTAGGACAGAAAATGACAGACACAGGCAGTGTCAGGAGGTGTCCCCACCCCCCGTACCCTACACTAAGGTTAGGGCCCTCCTTCCCTATTCCATCCCGCTATCCCTCTGTGTTGCAACATGCGGCGGACATTTTCCATGTCCATACACGACACTCTGCCTTATAGAGGAGAGTACTGAACAGAGAACTCTATCTGTCATGATCTCCATATGTCCTAATTTAGCATATGGACAGGAGTGGCCCTCATAGGACACCCTTTAAAGTAGATTTTCCTGAGATTAAAAATAGTAGTAAATGGTGCAAGAATTGTATCCAATCATCTAGTACAATCAGAGACAATCCTCTTCAGACCAAAGACATGTAGCTGAATTGTCCCCTAGAAACCTCTTTTGGTCAAAACTGTCATGACTTACAAGTCATCTGAATGTTTGTCCATTGGAGTCAGGATGAGTATTAGCTGCTGTTATGAAGGTGCAATCCAATATGGCTCCTACATGAAAGTCCAAGGTAGCAGATCCTACCGTCTATGATCTGACCTCATGGGCTCCAACTGGTATGCAAACAGGTGTTACCTCATTGCACAACCCTTAGAGAAACGTTATTTTATGCAAAAATAAAAATATATATATTATATGGTGAAACAATGTCGGGTATGTCAGAGTGGGTATGTCAGGAGATACGTTTGTGGTAATGCAACAGAGCCCAGTGATGTAGCAGAGCTTGCTACTTCATATTTTCGTTGTAGTAGCAGTGCCAGAAATGCAGAAGAGCTGGGATTGTCAGCAGCCACATTTGTGGTGAAGTATGAGAGCTGGGTTTGTTAGCTGGTACATTTGAAGAAAAAAAGAAGTCATTGGTGCAGATGAAAAAGTATCTGAATACTCAGGTGGTTCATCACTGCCTGCGCCTGCTTTTAAGGTTTTAGTGTTTAGCATCAGAGGTGCATGCTGGATTAAAATAGTAACTGGAAAGGTGTGGGAACAGAAAATGCTGGCCATTGGAGGAGGAGGATGCAGAGCCCAGAGCTGCATTGGGATCAGATGAGTAAATTTGCCAGGCTTTCTTAAATAGTAAATCATACTAAATAAGGGGATCTATTGCATCATGGACAGATGATGGCGCAGAGAGGAGAACCCACAGGGACAACACAGGCTGAAGGGGGCCAAAAAGAAGCTAGAAGGTCAGCAAAGTAGCAGAGTAGTGGAAAGCAGATCTAGATACGGCTGGGGACTGACCTATGTCTAAGAGTACAGCAGAGCTGGGTATGTCAGGAAGCCCACTTATGCTAAGATAGCAGAGCCCAGTGATGTAACAAAGTTGTGTTCGTCAGCAGACAAAATTGCAGAGCACAGCAATGAAGCAGAGTTGGGATTGCCAAAATACACACTTGCAGTGTAGTAGCAGAGCCCAGCGATGTAGCAGTGCTAGGTTTGTCAGCAAACATATTTGTGGTAAAGCAGCAGAGTACAGCGACATTACAGAGCTGGGATTGACAGATAGTAAAATTGTAAAAAAAAAATAAGCAGAGCCCAAAGTAGTGGTAGTGGGGTAGATACCAAAATAAGTGAATTCTCGGGTGGCATATCACTGCCAGAGGCAGCATTTAAGGTTTTACAATATGACATCAGAGGCTCTCATTGAGTTGGATGGTAAACTGAGGGTTATGGCTGTTGAAAGAGATAGCTATCATGTAAGGTGGATACAGAACCCAGCGATCTAGCACAGCTGGGGTTGTAAGTGACACGCCCACCAGGACCGTGGGGTACTCGGAACCGGTTCGGGAGTTCTTTGGGGAGGTCACGGGGTCGTGACCCGGTTTCGTGGCCCTGGTTGTGTCAACAAAAAGGGGAATATGTTGTATGGGAAATGAGTTTGTGACGCCACCCGTGGGTTTTGGTATTTGGGATGGATGGCTAACACTGCAGTACAGATCCTCTGGGGCTGTTGGTATTGCAGCTGAGGGGGTTCTGCTCTCCACGGGTAGAACTGAGGACCCCAGGGCAGTTTATACAGTCTATGTAAGGGAATAGGATACGATGGGGAGCCGGACTGGGGCGCGGTAAATGACTGCAGGACACAACAATGGAACGTTCCTTTTCCTTTACTTGATGGTTGTTGTTTTAGATCGGGGCACTTGTAACAGATGGTAAAGGAGGTCCGGGCAGCCGGGAAGTAACTGGGGATCCACCTAGCCAGGTGGTTGTAGAGGCCTTCCTTCTGTGCAGTGTTACTTGGACCTCACTGCCTATAGCTGTGCTGTGGCCCTCTTCCTGCGTGTGTAGTCCTTTACCCGTATGGCAGGCAGTTCGAGCCTGTTCCAGGTGTCACTCCTCTGTGGCGGCTCTGGGCTCTGGTATTCTGGTTTGCCGATGGGTGTTGAGTACAGCCAGTGGACTTGTAATGCTCTGCCCTCTGGATTTGGCTGCCAAGACTTCAGTACCCAAACAACCATGAACTCCAGCATCCGGTTCCTAGTGCTTTCCTCTGGGGCGAGCCCGGTCACGGCTCCACTCCCCAGGTTCTCCTCGACTCTTCTATCTCACTAGCTCTCCACTTTCCTGGGACGGGCTCCATCAGCTCCAGTCCCCAGGATGTCAGTGTTTACTCTCCCCTAAGGCTACTGTCACATAACGATTTTTTAAAATCTGATGCTGTCCGATATAAATCGGACAGCATCGGATTCTTCTGATGCCTGGAATCGGATGCCAAATAGACATCCGATTCCGGCATTTTATCTGATGCCCGCCCTCACCTCGCTCCCTGTCAGCTGTCATCAGCTGTCTCTCCCTGGTCCTCCAATGTGGTCCCCCGTCCTCCCCTCTTCTCCCCCGGTCCTCCATAGCGCTCCCCCCTTCTCCCCCGGTCCTCAATTGCGGTCCTCCATTGCGCTCTTCCCTTCTCCCCCGGTCCTCCATTGCGCTACCCCCTTCTCCCCCGGTCCTCCATTGCTCTCCCCCCGTCCTCCATTGCGCTCCCCCTCCTCCCCTCTTGTCCTCCTTTGCGCTCCCCCTCCTCCCCTCTTGTCCTCCTCTCCTCTTGTCCTCCTCTCCTCCAATCTTTTCTCACCTGCCCACGACTCCTGCACGGTCCTGCGCGTCTCCCGATGTCTTGCTGTTCTGTGTTGACAGGACCTCGCGTGACGTCACAATCACATGACTGCCGGTTATTGGTTACTGGCAGTCATGTGATTGTGACATCACGGCAGGTCCTGTCAGCACAGACATCAAGACACCTGGAGACACCGGAGACGCGCGGGAGACGCCGGGGGCCTCGTGGACAGGTGAGCATAGATTTTTTCTTTTTAATTAACCCCTTAATTTACTTTTTGGAGCCATTTTAGTGTACTGAGCATGCTCAGTACACTAAAATCGGGTCCGAGGAGACATCAGATGTTTCCTCGGACCCTGCTCCATAGGGCCCCATGTCAAATTTATCGGGTTAGATCGGATGTGCACTAAATTCCATCCGATTTGGTCCGATCTGATTTTATCCGATTTTATTTTCGGTGCAAAAATCGGAGCATGCTCCGATTTTTGCACCGATAAAAAAATCGGACAGAATCGGATCGGACCAAATCGGATGGCATTTAGTGCACATCCGATTCGGTCCGATGCCCATAGGCCTGCATGGAGGCAAAAATCGGTCCGATGCTGTCCGATTTTTATCGGACAGTATCGGAACTGATAAAATCGTAGTGTGAAACCAGCCTAAGACGTTCTCTCAAACGTTCTGCCTAACCCCTCCCCAAGGCCAGAATTTATAGGGAAGCTCTCCTGAAACCAGATTCAGAGCTCCCCCTTCTGGCCTGGAGTTAGGACAAGTGTTGGATGCTGATGTTACCTGATGACCCCATCTTGCTTCCAGGCATGACAACACCCCCTGTGAGGGAGGCAATGCCTCTGTGGCAACCGGTCTCCTGGGGTGCCACATAAGCAGACACGCTTGCCATGTAGTAGAAAAGCCCAATGATGCAGTAGATCTGGAATTGTCAGCAGACATACTTGCAGTTTAATAGCAGTTGGATTTAGTAGCAGAGCCTATTAATGTAGAAGAGCTGGGTTTGTCAATAGACACATTTGTGGTAAAGTACGGTAACAGAGCCCAGCAACATTACAAAGCTTGGATTGTCAGCTGGTGAAATTGAAAAGAAACAGAGTACAGTTTTGGTAGTGGGGCAGATGCCAAAATAAGTGAATTCTCAAGTGGCATATCACTGCCTGAGCCAGCAATTAAGTCTTTAGTATAAGACATCAGAAGCGTGTGTTGGATTTAGATGGTAACCTGATGGGTAAGGGAACTGGAGGAGATGGCTATCATAGAGGTTAGATGCTGAGGCCAGCAATGTATAAGAGCTGGGTTTGTCAGCAGACACACTTTCAGTGTTATAGCAGAGCCCAGCAATGTAGCAGAGCTAGGTTTTTGAGCAGACACATTTGTTATAAAGTGACAGAGCAAAGCTGGGCTGGTCAGATGGTTAAATGGAAATTTAAAAACCAAAGATGAGGTAGTGGGGTAAACGCCAAAAAAGTGACTTCCCAGGTGTCATATCATTGCTTAAGCCAGCATTTATGGCTTTAGTATATAACATCAGAGGCAATTGTTGGGTTTAGAAGATGGTAAACTGATGGATTTGGGAATTGATGGAGATAGCTGTCATGGAAGTGGAATTCAGTGCCCAGTGATATGGTAGAGCTGGATTTGTCAACAGACACACTTGCAGAATAGTGGCAGAGCCCAGCAGTATAGCAGAGCAGGATTTGTCAGCAGATACACTTGCAGCGCAGTAGTAGAGCCCAGCGATGTAGCAGAGCTAGATTTTTCAGCAGATACACTTGCAGTGATGAAGCAGAGTTGGGTTTGTCAGCAGATACACTTGCAGCGCAGTAGTAGAGCCCAGTGATGTAGCAGAGCTGGGTTTTTCAGCAGATACACTTGCAGTGTAGTAGTGGGGCCTAGTGATGTAGCAGAGCTGGGTTTGTCAGCAGATGCACTTGCAGTGTAGTATTGGAGCCCAGCGATTTACTCACAATGGATTTGTCAGCAGATACACTTGCAGTGTAGTTGTGGAGCCCAGTGATGTAGCAGGGACAGATGAGTAACATCTATCACCTGGTAATTTTTCCTAAATATCAAATCAGTACAGGTGATATCACCATTGGTTTTGACCACTATGGAGGCCAATTGTGACCTTTGCGCTTGAGATGATGAGGGTCCAATACAAACCCCATACCCCATAACATAGTCAATCTGCAATGTTCCTCATAGGAAATCCCTAGTAATTGCTTCTGATATGGGCACCCTAGCGGGACATGAGCATGATTGTGCACTAATTTACCCAAATTTTCATTTCCCCATCTTCCCTTGCAATAACCTTATATTTAGCTGACATGTATTATTATTATCGTCGTCATTATTATTATTGTTTTGTATTTTTTAACGATGATGAGGATTCACATCATCCCTCCCAAGAAACAGTGCGCTCATTATCCTCCGGCGTGTCTATACCCTGTCAAAAATTAATATAAATCGGATTATTTCCCCATGTACGTGGCCATTTTTTCCGTTTTCTCCCCTGTTAACTTGTCAATCTCCTCCGCAGCCCAAGGATGAGACGCGAGGAAGGGTCTGTCTGGTAAGTTTAATTGTGCAATAACCGGGCTATGGAGGTTCCTGCAATTCATTAGCTGATGGTTATTTCAAGCCGTTTTATAATCCCTGTGAATTGCTAATCGTGTTGAACCTCCTAAAGCTGAAGAACATTGCACACAAATAGCTCTAATCATACATAATAAACTAGGCTAATAAATTGCATCTAATACCGGCTCCGGTATTGCATGCATTCATTGTATTAAACTGGAAGTTTATTAAGGCTTGTAATGACCCCGTATTAATGTAAAGTGGGTTGTTTAATAATGTAAATGATTACGTCTTCCGCGGCTATTATTGTCATCGCGTTATTGTTAAGGCCGCGATTTACTCTCCGCAATTCCTCCATCGCACATGGGGTCCTTAACAGACAAAATATTTCGCAGCGGGAGACGTGGCCATGTTTTCGGTCGTCACGGATTTGCATGGAATTCACAGTGAGTGGACAACAAGGACTGACGGACGGACGGATATCAATGCAGGATAAAGAAGAAATTGTCCCAGTGTGCTTAAAGGGGACCTGTCATGTCCCCCCAAAAAATCCAAGTATCTATCATAAAAAAGCACTAGGTACCTGCACGTTCAGTCATCGGGGTGGATACTTCAGCTGCAATCAGTCATATCAAATGTAGTCACACCCCCTGCAGTGTAATATATTGACATTGATCACTGAAGGACCTGTGGTGATGTCACGACAAGCCCACATGTCATTCACTTCAGGCCAGCTTTAGCTGTGCTCGTGACATCACCACCATCAGGACCTTCAGTGATTGATGTCAATATATTACACTGCAGGGGGTGTGCCTACATTTATAAAACTGCATGACTGAAGTGGATTGACATGACTGATTCCAGCTGAAGTATCCACCCCGATGACTGAACGTTGCAGGTAAAATGGATCTAGTGATGACAGTGCATGATCTAAATAGCATTGGGGGTTGTTTAAAAACAAAATAGGACATGAAAGGTTCCCTTGAAAGGGCTGTGCCATGAACAATTGTATATTTTAATTAATAGATCTTAGAATAATGATAAGTTCCACAATTGGATGTGTTAAAAAATAATGTTCCTGTCCCAAGATAGTCTTATAAATGTGCCCCTGTGTAATGGATGTGTCCGACCATGCAGGAACAGGTCAGATATACCACAGCTCTTGGGCAGGGGAGTGAGGCACCGATTCAAATTCAAAGCACCTGTCTCTAGCTATAAGACTGCAAATCATTAGTTTCTGGTAACAGCTGATGAAAAGCCCAGAAAGACACTAAGCAGTTACATTAGTGTTAGGACCAGTTCACCGAGATCGCCTCAGCGGGCAACTGGGTGAATTATCGATTTGGCCATTTCCATAATACTAATTATCTCTACTTTTTCATTTTTCAATTTTTCTCATTTAGAAATAAGTCTGTGTCGAGTGCAACTATTTATATTTGATATAAGAGTATACAGACATTACAGCCAGGGATCACAGAATATAAGAGTATACAGACATTACAGCCGGGGATCACAGAATATAAGAGAGTACAGACATTACAGCCGGGATCACAGAATATAAGAGTATACAGACATTACAGCTGATGATTACAGAATATAAGAATATACAGACATTACAGCGGGGATCACAGAATATAAGAGTATACAGACATTACAGCGGGGATCACAGAATATAAGAGTATACAGACATTACAGCCAGAGATCACAGAATGTAAGAGTACACAGAAATTACAGCCAGGGATCACAAAATATAAGAATATACAGACATTACAGCCGGAGATCACAGAATATAAGTGTATACAGACATTGCAGCACAAAATCACAGAATATAAGAATATACAGACATTACAGCAGGGATCACAGAATATAAGAGTATACAGACATTACAGCCAAGGATCACAGAATATAGGAGTATACAGACATTACAGCCAGAGATCACAGAATATAAGAGTATACAGACATTACAGCTGGGATCACAGAATATAAGAATATACAGACATTACAGCCAGGGATAACAGAATAAAGAGTATACAGACTTTACAGCTGGGAGTCACAGAATATAAGAGTATACAGACATTACAGCCAGGATCACAGAATATAAGAGTATACAGATATTACAGCCGGGGATCACAGAATATAAGATTATACAGACATTGCAGCTGGGGATCACAGAATATAAGAATATACAGACATTACAGCGGGGATTACAGAATAAAAGAGTATACAGACTTTACAGCTGGGAGTCACAGAATATAAGAGTATACAGATATTACAGCCGGGATCACAGAATATATGAGTATATAGACTTTACAGCCAGGGATCACAGAATATAAGAGTATACAGACATTACAGCCAAGGATCACAGAATATAGGAGTATACAGACATTACAGCCAGAGATCACAGAATATAAGAGTATACAGACATTACAGCCAAGGATCACAGAATATAGGAGTATACAGACATTACAGCCAGAGATCACAGAATATAAGAGTATACAGACATTACAGCTGGGATCACAGAATATAAGAATATACAGACATTACAGCCAGGGATAACAGAATAAAAGAGTATACAGACTTTACAGCTGGGATCACAGAATATAAGAGTATACAGACATTACAGCCAGGATCACAGAATATAAGAGTATACAGATATTACAGCCGGGGATCACAGAATATAAGATTATACAGACATTGCAGCTGGGGATCACAGAATATAAGAATATACAGACATTACAGCCGGGGATTACAGAATAAAAGAGTATACAGACTTTACAGCTGGGAGTCACAGAATATAAGAGTATACAGATATTACAGCCGGGATCACAGAATATATGAGTATATAGACTTTACAGCCAGGGATCACAGAATATAAGAGTATACAGACATTACAGCCAAGGATCACAGAATATAGGAGTATACAGACATTACAGCCAGAGATCACAGAATATAAGAGTATACAGACATTACAGCCGGGATCACAGAATATAAGAGTATATAGACATTACAGCCAGGGATCACAGAATATAAGAGCTATACAGACATTACAGCCGGGATCACAGAATAGAAGAGTATACAGACATCACAGCCAGGGATCACAGAATATAAGAGTATACAGACATTACAGCCAGGGATCACGAATATAAGAGTATACAGACATTACAGGTGGGGATCACAGAATATAAGAGTATACAGACAATTACAGCCGGGGATCACAGAATATAAGAGTATACAGACATTACAGCCGGGGATCACAGAATATAAGAGTATACACACATTACAGCACAGGATCACAGAGTATAAGAGTATACAGACATTACAGCCGGGGATCGTATAGTCTCTTATATTCTGTGATCCCCAGCTGTAATGTCTGTATACTTTTCTTGCTTCCTCCCTTGCCCTGGAGTTGTGGTATATTCCAGGCAGTATCTTCCAGTTAGGTTTATCTCTACCATTTCTCCGATTGTAGGGGTACACTGGAGAGGAGAGTGTGGGGGTGTCGTGCTGGACCCCTCTGTATCGCAGACAATGTCTGTCTCCAGTATGTGGGCGCCATCTATACCTCATGTGACCATTATACATAAAGGGAATAGACTGTATGCAGACGCTTTTTCTTCTCCCGGATGTGGATGTGGATTGGTGGGTTTTTGGTGAACACCAGATATCATTTCATTTCCAGGAGTCCATTACTGCTTCATCTCCTCCATAAAGAGCGATTGCTCGTCTTGCTGAAGATGTTAAAACGTTGTTGAATGGAGCCGAAGTCCGTGTAGGAATTAGTTTCTGCCGTTCAGAGTATTTCCATTGAATGGAGCTATTAGGAGTCATTGTGACCCCCAGCTCCTTTTGTGAAGAATAAAGTGGTTGGCTTCTGAACCGACGTCTCGTACTTTTATTGAGTGATTGACTATTTTAACACGCTGCGCTGGTTATGTATGGCGCAGTTCATGGGCGCGATAAAGCAATAATTTATCGCTGACCCATAAAATTAACTAGTGCCAATCATGTGTATCTGTAAAGATGACATTTTAATAGATTTTGGTGCCAAACATAGATGAGGAAAAACACAATTTCAGTAAACGCCACAATACCTATTAGACGGTAAGAGAAGATTTTATTAGACCCCAGGAAGAAAAAAATGCACATTCTGTTCTGTTCTTACTATTCAGGGGTACAAATCTGCCTTGAGATGGGTGGGAGCTTACAACCAATTTTACATTGTTTCTTTCAATCACGTAAGTATGCAACATATTTGTAAATAATCAAGATTACAAAATCTGTTATTGCTTTGTGCACACAACTCCTGTACTCATCTATGAGTAAACAACTCCCTGATTGGCTAACTAATGTTTTTTAGGTTCTACAGGGTGGTATAACACTAAAGGGAACAAGGAAGCAGGATGGTAAGATGGGCAAAAGGCAATCAGGGGAACTAGTCTGAGCGTTAAGACTGGGGTTCCCTGGCTCTCCCTGTTCCCAGAATTACTGCTGAGGGTGGGGATGTCCGGGCCACCACCCTTGCCCTCTGCTCCTGATCAGTCCTAGGCTAACACCTTTACCTCCACTCACAGACCGTGAAGCACAAAATAAGGAAAACTTCAAGAAGCTTCAGCACAAAGTGACACATGTCTTCTCAGCTAAAGGTCTTGCAGAGACTAAAACTCTATCAGAATGAGAATCCTGAAGTCCTCAGCACACGTTGAGGATTTTATCATTGCAGATATAAAGTGAACCTGTCGTGTCCTTTTTTGTTTGTAAACCACCCCCAATGTTATTTAGATCTTGCACTGTCATCACTAACCTGTTTTCTTTAAATCCATGTATTTATGATAAAAAAGTACTTTAGATGCTTATATGTTTGCATTAGGTTCCTGCACAAACAGTCATCGGGGTGGTGCTTCAGCTGGGATCAGTCAGTCATGTAGTTGTATATATGTTATTACACCCCTGCAGTGTAATATATTAACATCACTGAAGGACCTGCAGAAATTCACTTATGCTGTAAAGGGACATGTGGTGATGTCACGCTCATGTGACTGTAATGGGTGGAGCTAAGTGCACATTTCCTTCACATCAGCCTGCTTAGTTTCGCCTATTACATTCACATGGTCGTGACATGGCCACCTGTCCCTCTACAGCATATGTGATTTCTACAGGTCCTTAAACTACTACCTGCTACTCCGATGTGAGCATTTTGGCTGCAGGTTGTCATCATACATTACCGCTGCAGCCAATCAGTGAGCTCAGCCGCTGTGTTGAGGTTGACTCTACGACCACCTGCACTCAGTGATTGGCTGCAGTTGTGATGTCGTTGTCAATGGGAAGTCAAAGCTGCAGCCAAAACACCAAGACTAAATGAGTGGCGGGGACCCCGCACTTTAATAAGGTAATTACCTGTCTTTGTTTTATCTTAGGTATTTTACAGCATTTGTAAAGAGTATCTCTTAAAGGGAATCTGTCAGCAGGCTTTTACCATGTAATCTGAGAGCAGCATGATGTAGGGCAGAGAGCCTGATCTTAGTGATGTGTCACTGACTAGGCTGTGTATCATGTTCTATTAATATCAGTGTTTTTTCAGTGCCTCCTAATCAGTTTCACTGCACCACCACTGATTGCTAACTTTCTGCCTATGCACAGTGTACACAGAAAGCTGCCAATCAGTGATGTGGGTGGGGTTATACACAGCTCAGTATTCAGAGCACTGCTAGATCTGCAGCAGAGAAAATTGTGATGGTATCAAAATAGCATCAAGCAACCCAGCAAGTGACACAGTCGCTGGAATCAGGAACTCTGCCCCTCCATCATTCAGCTCTCAGGTTACATAGGTGACAGACACCCTGAACCCCCCCCCCTATAGATGAAGCCAATTTTTTCTTTCTAGTGATATACTTGATGTATGTATGTTGTACAACACACTAAAACACAAGGTGAGAAAGAAATGCATAAAATATCTCTAATTCCCAAAAATATATAAAATATACTGAAAAAGAGGATAAAATGAAGGGTTAATGTCTAATTATCCTCCCACTGTCCTCCACTGTCACCAGCAGTTGTGGTCAGATGAACATATATCAATCTGTCAGCTCTTCCTGTGCAAACAATTCTGCAAACTACAGGAAAATTACACATTAGATAGATGTTGGCTGGGGGCTCTCTGGGCCAGGAGCTGTTCTGACTCCCCCCATACACATGGAAACTCAATTCGGCTGAGCGTGCATAGGTTCAGCGTGGGGAAAGTGGAGTAAGATAATGTCGATACCAATCAGGGGATAGATCATTTTTGCTAAGAATAAAAGGATCAGGCATGTTGTAACCCATCTGCCCCATCCTTAGGGGAGCCGGGAAGCTTCCGTACACAATAGTGTCAACAAGTCTCATGACGTCGTGGGTTGACCTGCTGCCATTGTGCTGAGCTCCCCAATATTGGTTTTGACTGTGCCCACCTGAATGGAGCAGGAACTGAATGTCATGTTTGATCCATAGGCAGAGTAGCATTAACAGAAAGGTGGGCAAAGTAGACCTCTTGTTTGAGCGCCAGGTTTGGGTGTAATATATGACACTAGTAATGAGTGACTCCGACTCCAGAGCATAATAATCATGGAGTGAAAAAAAATAAAAACCAACCTCTCCCCGGCCCTCACCGTGTCCACCCCCACTCCACCATCTGGTCATCCCGCTCTTGCCTTCCGCTGGTCTACATGCTCAGGTACATCAGGGATCTGACCTTGCGATGCCATGATGTCGCCAAATTCCCAGTGGCAGCTGCATGGAAAAGTGGAGGGACAGATGAGTTAAAATATTTATACTATTTTGAACCCCCCCCACTCATTTTGCTGAATGTAAAATAATCAAATAATGAAAATTCTCTCATGGAACCCCAAATTTTTGCGTAAATTTGCATGGTAATTAATTTACCTCAAAGCGATTTGCTCATTTCTATCATAGACCTTTTGCCCTGGTAATGAAGATCCTCAGGGGAGGGGCATCCACAAACAAAAGGAATGAATCCAATCCAGGCTGGACTCTCTCTCCAAGTGCGTGCTTTTCAGTAGGGATCTAATCACAGGACCCCCTCTGATCATCCTACTGAAGGTGCAGTGGTCCTCATTAGAGCAGAGGAAGCTAAGGCCAATGGTTAATGCCATATGCTAGGTGAGGAGCAGAGGCTTAATGGAGGCTCATGCGGCTGAGCTGGTGCTGTGACTTGGACATCTTTACTTGATTAATTATTGATGAGTGAACACTACCATGCTCGGGTGCTTGGACACTCAGATGGGCATGACTGAGTACTGAGTATAATGGAAGACAATGGGGAACTCAAGTAATTTATCGTAAGCTCTTCCGGTCCAATGCTTGAGTTCCCCATTGCTTTCCATTATCACTCAGTACACGAGTCATTCTGAGTGTCCCATCCTCGCTTTTAAGTACCGAGCTCCCTAGCATGTGGTGCTCACTCATCACTAATCGTGGTATCTCTGAACGTCGTGTAACAGGACAGTCTCAACTCAATGCCGCAGAACCTCTACAAACCATTCCCAGTGATGCTTCTGGTAACGTGCTGCTGATTCTGGATATTATGTGTCATTTCTCAGTGCAGCCTCACACATTACCGGTGAGGGAGATCATTAGACCTTTGTAGTTGACAGAATGGAGTTAGGAGGACAGGACGGGCTCGGCACGGTGCTGCGGACAGGTGTGGGGAGGTGGGACCTGACCTCGTGGCTCACTCAGTGCTTACTCAGGGTTTTGGCTCGGCGTGCTGACTCGGCAGCCCTTCTGTTGATTGCTCGCCCCGGTTTCCTGTGTCTGGATTGGTTTGAGGTTCAGATGAAGCTGACTTCCTGCGCTGTGCGGCTGATGGCTGGGCTAATTGAAAAGACATGGCGAGGGGAAGTCCAGCGCAGACCACGATGGCCAAATGGGTAATTGGTGTAAAATGCAGGATGAAAGAGAAGTCAAAAAGTCAAATATTCATATCTGGGGATAATGACGGCATCCGACTCTGTCTGGAGCTGAGCACAGGGGTCATATGAAATATTAT
>JARQOC010000012.1:42663647-42678077 GCA_033576535.1 Allobates femoralis
TATCACAGAATTAATTTCTCCTTCTCCATGCTAAAATATTTAAAGCAGACTCCTCGGCAGCTGCGGCGCATCCCTCCACCTCCGCCGCCGTCCCCCAGTTCGGAGCCCGTGTACCATGTGCCCTACATTCCTGACCTCTTTCCCTAATGATGCAGATTGGGAAGCTTGTAACTCCTCTGCCAGGGCTTCATGTTCACTTGTATTACTTTGCCGAGGAAACTTCAATGGACGCGGTGTCAGTCACCGGATAGGGGTGAGATGGGAACCTGTCCTTTAAGGGTTATTTCAATCTCTTCCTTATTTGATAGAATAACATTTACGTTAGCGAATGGAGCCCGGATCCCGGCTTCAAGGAGGACAATCCTTTACGCTGTCACTGTAGCACAACATTCATCATCAGAACACAGGGACTTTTTTTAGGATTTGACTGCACAGGATCATCCCCTCTGACATTAATGAGGCATTACTATTCTGCGCACCTCCAGCTCGGGAGCTCGGGGAACTGCCACTTAATTACAGATTTGTGGCACTTTATATGATGCATTTCAGGTTCCCGAGACCCAAGACTCTGCATGGATGACCTTCCGAGCGGCTCCGACACCGAGATACATTGTATCATTCCAGTCACCCACTTTGCTATGTTTTATTTAATGAAGGAGCCAGATGTTCTCCTGTCCAGGACCAAAGACAGCGGCGAAACCCGAGAACATGCGCTGTCTGTCTGCCCCCAAATGTGAGAATAAACTATGGATGTTCCTACTAGAACTTTGTCTATAGAAATTCTTATATTGACCTTTCTGTTTAATAGAATATATTATCTGTATCTACAGTATCTACACAAGCAGCACTCTGTATGGGCTACAATGTACGGTGCTGTGCAAAGGTTTTAGGCAGGAGCACGAAAAAGTGCTGCAAATCAAGACTATGTTCCAACATAGAAGCGATCGTTTATTGATCAGCAACATGAAAAGTGACTGAACAGTAGAGAATAGGTAGTGACCACCTCCAGGTACATTGATTTTGAAGGATCTCTGCTGAAGGTTTGTTCCAAACATCTTGGAGAACCAATCCCAGATCTTCTGTGTATGAGGCTAGTGTGGATCCTTCTGTCTCTTGATCCCAGACAGACGGGATGATGAGACAATCATCTCCAGGACTCCTCATTCTTAAAGGGATCCTGTCACCCCCAAAACACCTCTAAACCTATTAAAAGCTGTCCCTAGAGCATATTAACACTTTCCCTACACTCCTTTTAGCTCCTAAATGCAGCAAGTGACATTGAAGAAAAACGTTATTATAGTACCTCATTACTGATGATAATGAGTGACTATGCTATTCATAGTCACTCATCCAGGCTGCCCCTCTTCTTCATATCACGCCTGAATAGGCGTGATCTACATCACAGATTCAAATTGCCGCCTCCCTGCGCGCCTCCCCGCTGTGCCCTGTGTCGTCCGAGGCTGCAGTGTGGCTGGGTGACGCGATCCGCGTCATTCCCGGCGCCGGGTGACGTATTTACACCGGCGCCGCGCTGTCAGCTTCAAAATGCGCACTGTGCGCATTTTGAAGCTGACAGCGCGGCGCCGGTGTAAATACATCACCCGGCGCCGGGAATGACGCGGATCGCGTCATACAGCCCCACACTGAAGCCCGGACGCAATGGGAGAGAGGGGAGGCGCGCAGGGAGGCGGCAATTTGAATCTGTGCTGTAGATCACGCCTATTCAGGCGTGATATGAAGAAGAGGGGCAGCCTGGATGAGTGACTATGAATAGCATAGTCACTCATTATCATCAGTAATCAGGTACTATAATAACGTTTTTCTTCAATGTCACTTGCTGCATTTAGGAGCTAAAAGGAGTGTAGGGAAAGTGTTAATATGCTCTAGGGACAGCTTTTAATAGGTTTAGAGGTGTTTTGGGGTGACAGGATCCCTTTAATGACATTGGCCGTATCTTTGGGATCATTTTCCTGCTGTAGAATAGATTTAGAGCCAATCAGATACCTCCCTGAGGTCAGGGAACCTTTCGAATAACCTTCACCATGCTTCACTCATGGCAACGTCTGGCCAGATTTCTCCAACACTAGGTAAATGTAGCTGGTCCTCAATAGATTCTGCCAGTTCTGAGCTGATGGCACTGCTGGACATCTTTCAATTTCTAAGGGAGGTAAGGCTGATTTGTCTTATCTGCCGCATTAAGTTTCCTTGGCTGTCCACGGCATCTGCCGTCCTCAACATTTCCAATTTATTGGTGCTTCTCTTCTTCAGAAAAGCTTAAACAACGTACCTTTAATCTCCGGTCTGCATTACAATCTTTCTCCAGCTGACACCTTACTGATGCAGTATAAGAACCCAATGTCTTGTTATTGTGCTCAGTCTGACCATGGCAGGGGTGGACCTACCCTGGTGCAGCTGCACCAGGGCCCCGACCGGCTAGGGGGCCCCTAAAGCCTGCAGGGGGGCCCCCAGCCGACCCCCATAACCCGATGTCAGAGGAGAGGAGGGTCAGGCAAGGGAAGCATCCTGATTCCCATGCCTGATCCCGCCCCTCCTCTCCTCTGCCCAGGATCCCGGCACCCAGTAATCCAGTAATGCATACGCCCGCTCAGCAGCGCAGGGCAGGTAGGAGAGCCGACGGCCACCAGCATGCCCCCCCCCTCGGTCCTCGCCACCAGCACCCCCTCCCCAGTCCTCGCCGACGGCCACCAGCACCCCCATCCCCCTGCCGCTTCTCAGTATGGCTGCACCAGGGCCCCAGGGGCCATAGGTCCGCCACTGGACCATGGTATGTGACGTGACATTAAACTGTGTTCTACAACCTTACCAAGGTCACCATTTGGCTGTTTCTCACCCAGTTCTGAGCCTCCTACATTACTGTTTCTGTTTTAGTTAATGACTGTGTATTGTGTATGAGAATGATGATCGTTGTCCCCTGTTCAGTATAACTGGTCACTCGTATATCTAACTATATTCATACAAAATCACTGACTTTGTGCAAATGTACCTAGAAAAAGGTATGCTATTTTTAAGGCAAAAGGTGGTGATCACCAAATATTAATGAGATTTAGACTTTGTTCATTCCCTTTTTAATTCTTTTATTAACACTTTTATTTTTCAAAGCATATTTCTGTGCAACATTTCTTCAATTATCTATCAATCTAGCTATCTATCTATCTATCTATCTATCTATCTATCTATCTATCTATCTATCTATCTATCTCTCTATCTATCTATCCATTTGTCTGTCTATCTATTTTTTTTTTCATTTGATGCTATATATATTAAGCAGTAGAATGACACTTGCAAATCCTAATGGGTTAAGCGTCCAGAAATAATGAAACGTTGTGGTACTACGAGTCTGAATAACAAGGCAGGAAATGGCGCTTCCCATATCACATACTCAGAAACTGATTGTCATCCAATTAGAGGCTGGAGGAATATTTGATTAATCTACAGCAAGCAAGAGGGCCCGGCTTCAGTCACCAATCTGGGATCTTGAAAGTAGCCCCTGGGTCTCTGGAGATTTTTCAGTGTCTCCATTAGTGTGATCATGTGTCTCTACATAGTCAGATTCCAGGACAACTGGCGGCTTTGAATTATTACAGTTAATTGTGAATGTTGCGGGGACGCGGGAGGATGAGGAAACTCCATGGCTTACATTATCACGGGCCGCAGCTCCTAATGCAACCCATCCCCAGCCCCACACTCTGATTAGCAGGACATTAACTCCTGCCACGGGGCGATTGTCCCCGGTATACCAGGGGGGCACACAGGGCAGATGCCATTGTCATATTTTACCCTAGTGACAGATGTACAAAGTTCAATCCAATGTTCCGTGATTCCCCCTCCACATTGCATTGTTATTATATTTTTTGCTTTGTTGTAAGTGCAACTTTTTTGTTTGTTTGCTTTTTTATCCACCATGGACTTCAATAAGAATGTCTCTTTAAAAAAATGAAATATCTATATGGAATCTAATAGGATGAGAATGCCGTGAGTCCGGACGCCGATGAAGTTACTGTTGACGTTGCGCCCTTAGCTGTGCGGCAGGAGGAGAATTAAAGGGATATTTTGCTTATAAAAAAACTAGTATTAATTTTTAAAATCATGAATGCAGCATTCTTATTTACTCTTTTTTTCTTAAATTAATTCCTAAAGGTACCTTTACACGCCGCTACAAAAGGTTGAGACCAACCGGGTTACGGAGACAAATGTATCTTGCACCGTCAAATCAACCCGAGGTAGCGGTGTGTAAACTAGCTTGTTGCCACCCGTCACTTTCGGCACCTGTTTCAGAGCAGTGCTCTAAAACAGGTTGGTTTCAAACCGATGGTAGCGGCGTCTAAATAAGGTACGATAAGGTTGTTTCGCCACCTAGTTAACTCCCTGGGGCGTGACACAGCCTCCGGGAAACTGCCCCCCTTCAGCGATCATTGGGGGAAGCTCCTGCGTTACGATTGGTTGTCGCTGCATAGGGCGGCATATTTAAGGAGCTGACCAGTCACACTACACAATTGCAATAGCATCATGTATTAGCCAGCCTTCCTGCGCTGGCTGGCCAATCATGATACTATTGCATTGTCCAATCATCGTACGAGCGTCTCGTAATCTACATTTCTGGCACGCCTATGTGTTGTCCCTGCTGCCCCAGGTCCTCCCATATTACCTTCTGTAGCGGTGTGTAAATGAGGGACGGTGCTCTACAGAGGGTAACTTGTGGCACCCGGCGATGCCTCCAGGGATAGATTAAACCTTCTGTACAGCACCTTGTAGCGGCATGTAAAGGCAGTATCGGGTACCGTTTGTAACGTTGGTGCGTGCTCGTGCACATGAAGCACCCGGTTGTTTCCAACCTTCTGTAGCGGCGTGTAAAGGTACCATAATGGTTATTATTTGCTGTAATTCAGCAGAAACCTTCATTGTTTACTTTTACAGTACTGTCCTGGTCATGTGATGGTCATGTGACTATGGTCATTTAAAGTGATGCATGTAAGTAAATCTTTAGTTACCAGCTGGTTCTCTTCCACGACAGCCAGGTTCCGACACATTCACCAACCAGGAGACTTGTGTGTCTTTTTTCTGGAATGGACCACAAATAGAATGAGTTTTGGACTATAATACTGGATGAGCCTTGAAGGAGGAGCTTATGTGAATTTGCATAAAAGGGACATCCCTGGCTTATTTTGTGGTCACCATTGATTTCAAAAATAGTTTCATAAGTTGGGTTTCGAAGTTGGTGTTACTAAAAAATCAAATTTGTGGTCTGTTTTTGTCACAATGACTACAGTTCATGGGGAACCAGGGCACCTGATCTGTCCCTAAAGCTAGGGGGCCCTATGCTATCCTTTTTCTCAGGAGTACCTTTAATGGTGAGGAGGCCCAAGTCTTCACCCTGGCCCTGCTCCTGTCCAGCCTTGAACTGATTCCCACTCTCCCTCACCCCAGGACAGGGGAGTAATGAAGTCCACATATAAAGACAGACAAGGCAAAACTCAGTCAAAAAGCGCACACACACAACAGAAGACAATAAGAGTAGCAGGAAGGAAAACAAGAGCAGGAAGGCAGCTACCGAACAATAGGGGAGAACTCCCACAACCGCACCAAGTAAATAGCACAACTTCCTCCAGAGAGTCTGGGACACCGCACCTCACAGACCAACATAGGATAAACTATAGCTGGCATGGGTAGAAGGATTCCACCAGCATAAATAGGAGGGGAGCTGCTGTAATAGGCCTTGCCACAACATTGGATAATAGGAGCAAGCAGACCACTAGAGAATAACTCTTGCCCGTCTGCCTATGAATCAGCACACAGCAGATCGACGCCTGAGACTACCTGTGGCTAAAATCAACATCTAAACCCAACTCATTGAACTAGTTTGATAATGCACAAAAAAGAAAGCAGGGACGTCCCTTTAATATCCAGTTCCAAAGACCCTTCCCAGTTTCCCCTATAGAGTCCCCAAAATAGACCAGAAATCTAATTTTCTATTTACTCTGACTTCTGAATGCCATTCATAGAATTTTTTAAAGTGCTTTCATACTCAAAAATGCCCTAAACAAACATGGATGACCCTTTTATGCAAATTCACTGAAGCTTTTCCAACCAAAGTTAAAAGTTTAAAGCTAAGAATAGATCAGAAATCTAGTTTCCTTATAGAACTATTTGTCGGGGGCTTTACTGGGTGGAGTTTATTTAAATTTGCACAAAAAGGATCATAAATCGGGTTTTAGAATATTAGATTTCTGGTCTACTTTGAGGACATTATTGTGAAAACTGGGAGCAGCTTTTGGAAATTTGCATAAAAGGGGCCGTCCCTAGTATTTTGGGGGACCTTTCTTAAGTATTGTGGAGTTAAAAAAAAATTCCAAAAATTGGGCTCAAAGGTTAATTTTAGTAGGAAATGAGATTTTTCTCTATTTTAGGGGTGTGATTGGATGAGGTTAGTAGGAACTCATGTAAATTTACATAAAAGGCTAGTCTCTGATATTATTAGGGCAATTTGCTTTAATGGGGGGATTGTCAATTAAAGGGGGACTCTGGGGAGATAAACTTTTTAGTACTATCCCTGCCCTCCTACTCGATGAAGCAGAGCTGTACACTGCAGTTCTAGGATCTATAGATCACTTATAAATCAATAAAGTCATATCTGCTCCTCAGCTCTCACCCCTCTCTTAAGGCCCCATCACACGGGGCGACATCGACGCCTATTACATAGGTGACGTAGTGACGTGGCCTATCGGCGGCGGCATTGCCCCTACATCGCCTCATGTAAAAGGGCGATGTCGGCGCCGCCGGGAGGTCGCCTGGTTTCACAAAAGTGATGTGAAACCAGGCGGCCGATATGGGGCGATGTGCACACATCGCCCCATGTAACCGGCCGCCGGCGACCTGTTAGGCGATGGGAGCCATAGGCTCCCATTGTCCTGCATCGCCGCTGGGGTTTTCAGACACGCCGGCGGCGATGCCGCCTGTCAGCTCGCCGGCGCGGGGCTGGAGATGTCGTCCCGTGTAAATAGGAGACGGCGACGCTGGCGAGGCGCCAAAAACGTGCGTGCACACGCCAGTCGCCGCCGACATCGCCAGCCCCGTCGCCTCGTGTGACGGTACATTTAGTGGACAGAGAAATTCAGTCATGCATACTGCTAACATTTCATGGGACAGGAAGCTACTAAGTTGATATGGGGTGGGGGGAGACCCTGGCAGTTCTGAATCAACCAATGCAGGGCTTTGCCTGTGCTCTTAGCCTGATACATGAGAGCACACATAATGCATCATCATATCATTGTACAGCAAAAGATTACAGCATGTATTTATATCTGCTTGGTGACATGATTGCTATTTGAAGGGAGAACACCCCTGTTTTTACATTACATAGGATGGTATATCAGGGGCAGGATTGGAGTGTGACCATGGGGCTGACGACCACGCCCCCTGTTCATACAGAAGTATGAGGGTGCAGGAATGTAAGATGATCCTGGAGCCCCCAGGGTTCACACCCCAAGCACACCTCCTGATCTCTGCTGCAGCTTTACTGAATTTCTCTGTCCCCTAAAGGAGGGGTGAGGGCTGAGGAGCAGATATGATTTTATTGATTTATAAGCGATCTATAGATCCTAGAAGTATAACACCCAGTTCTGCTGGAGTTTCCATTTAAGGCCTAGCCTAAAAAGTTCCATGATATTATTAGGATATTAGATTTCTTGTCTTTTTTGCTGTTTTGGAGACTTTTTATTGTGGATATGGGAGGAGTTTATGTGAATTTGCATAAAAGTGACTTCCCTGATTTTTTTTAGCTGGCTTTATTGAGTAATTACTTGCCCAAAAGTGGCATAAATTGGGCTCAGAATTGGATGTTACTAAGTAATTAGGTTTCTGATCCATTTTGGGGGAATTATACGGTAGAGCTGGGAGGAGCTTATGTACATTTGCATAAAAGGGACCTCCCCACTTTATTTAAATTATTTTTTTTAGTAATGCAAAGATTAAACAGTTCCTTGAATCTAATTAAGATGTTTGCATTGCAAAGAAATGTTATTAACCCCAAAGATACCGGATGTTAATGCAAGTGCATTATATGTGCTTTGCGATGGAACATGTGAGAGCCATATAAATTGAGAAATAATAACAAGAAGAAGGGCTTTTTGAATGATATCAGGCATTTTTATTTTTTTGCGCATATTCTTGTTGCCGCCTCGCAAATGACCCTGCCAAAGATTAAATCAGAATCCCATTAAATCCTACTGACGCTGACGGATCTTTTGATTATATCAGGGCCGGTCTAAATGTTGAATCAACGCTGCACCTGAGCGTCACCTTTAAGAAACATCTTAGTATTACACTGACAAGAAGCAAATCAGAAATTATAAGGGAAGCGACTGACATTGATTGATGCCCGAGTCCTTTTCCTGATTTGCTGATTAAACTCATCAATCTACATGCAGAACAGACGTCCAATGCAAATTGGAGCAGCGAGCCTTAACAAAGTGCTATTGTCAGAGTACTGAGGGAAGCGGAGGAGCGTCTTAATGGCATCACATAAGAAAAATGTCTGTTATTGTAGTGAAACAATATTTACTTGTGTGATATACCGTACGTTCGGATTCCTCGCCGCACGCCGCTGTTTAATAAGTAGAAACTATTCGGAAGATGAGACGCTTATTGTTTAATAGAATAGATGGGGATAATGGATGATAAGCAGATATGTTCTCAAGATAGAGTCTGTAAATAAGAAGATTATTTCCAGGGAAAATATTAGAAAGAGATAATTCCATGCTGAAGATATGGCCCCCAGTGATATGGACCACACCATGGTCACTCCAACCTTACCACTGTAATACCCTTTAAGGTACCATCACACGCCGCAATATCGAATGGAGATCATAAAGGCGATATGTCGCCCCGAAACAGTCGCCATGAAATTGCCTCTCGGTTGCGGCGTGTGATTGGGCAATTTCACGGCAATAAATCGCCTCTCGCCTATTGCTCTGAAATCAGAGGCAATCATGCAGGTGAGATTTCCGTCTTTTGGCATGTGATAGGGCGATAGTGATGGAATCTGCGTCGTCTATTGATTTCCCGTAGGCGTGCCACAGCGTGCTGGAGTCCGCGCCCCGTCTGAGATGATTGGTGTGGGCTACTGTGTTCCCATTGGCTGTCAGTTGACACCGCACCATATTTGAAGAGCTGTTCATTCAGCACCACACACATCTTCACCTACACAACACTACGCAAACACAGTTCATGATTTGGCGGCATAGATGCCATCTGCGTGTATTTATCAGCGCTGTGTCGAGTATAGTGCCACATGCTATATCAGATGTTGCCCTACACATCGTACATGGGTGGCATGGGCCACGCAATTCAATCACCCTGCGCGGTGTAAATTAGGTGACGTAGATGGGTACATTATCCTGCTCTCACTCCGCAGGCGTGGACCAATGCAGGCACATATATGCATAGTGTGGTTTGTATCTTACCGCCATCAGCTACAGACGCACACATAGCCATTGTGTAGTGTAAGCCACTGTCCTGCACAACACCGCTCCTGTGTGACGCTTTTGCGCCTCGAAAGTGTGTTGCACTAGCCACTATCCACAACACGAGCGTGTATTAATGACAAAGTTCGATAGACAATGGAGTCATGTATTAGCCAGCATTCCAGAGCACGCTGCCCAATCGTAACGCTGTTGCGTTGTCCAATGAGCGTGTTTGGGCCGTGGTGTAATGCACTGTGGCAAGCCTATGTCCTCGCCGCACTGAACATGTACGCCCACATTACCTTTGGGATTGCGGCATATGAAGTGGTGACGGAAGTCGACCGGTTTATTGCCGCTCTGGGTGAGGCGATTTCCGGGTGACACATCACCTTTCTTTCAGGGCAAGATTGCGTCGTGTAATAGTGCCATCGGCGATCTGAGGCGAGCGTGAAAAACGTACACGCGCATGTTAGATCGCCTCATATCGCCAGGCGATATTTCAGCATGTAAAGGTACCCTTAAGGACCACCCTATGAAAACTCCAACCTTACCCTCGTGATATCCTACAAGGACCATCCCATGGAACCTCAAACCTTACCACCATGATACCCTATAAGGACCAGCCCACAGAAAATCCATCCTTACCACTGTGATACACTATGAGAATCATCCCATGGAAACTCTATCCTTACCACCGTGAAACCCTAGAAGGATTATCCAATGGAAAATCCCACTTTGCCACCATGATACCCTATAAGGGTGACCCCATGGAAACTCCACCATTACCACTGTGATACCATATCAAGATCATCATGTGGGAACTCTAACATTACCACCTTGATACTCTATAAAGACAACTCCATGGGAACTCCAACCTTACAACTGTGATACCCTAAAAGGATGGAAAATGCCACCTTACCACCATGATACCCTATAAGGGCCTCCCCATGGAGACTCCAAGATTACATCATTGATATCCTATAAGGACCATCCCTATGGAAATGTCAACCTTACCACCATGATACCCTATAAGGACCAGCCCATGAAAAATCCAACCCTACCACTGTGATACACTATAAGGACCATGCCATGGAAACTCCATCCTTGCCACCATGAAACCCTACAAGGATTATCCCATGGAAAATACCACCTTACCACCATGATACCCTATAAGGGCAACCCCATGGAAACTCCAACATTACCACCGTGATATCCTATGAGGTCCATCCTGTGGGAACTCCAACATTACTACCTTGATACTCTATAAAGACCACTCCATGGGAACTGCAACCTTGCAACCGTGATACCCTACAAGGATGGAAAATACCACCTTACCACCATGATACCCTATAAGAGCCTCCCCATGGAAACTCCAATATTACACCATTGATATCCTAGAAGGACCATCCACATGGAAACGTCAACCTCATCACCATGATACCCTATAAGGACCACCCAAGAAAAATTCCAATCTTACTTCCTTGATGACCTATAAGGACCACCCTATAGACACTCCAACCTTACACCCGTGAAACCCTATAAGGACCATCCCATAGAAAAATCTAACCTTACCACGATGATGCCCCATAAGGCCCATCTCATGGAAATTTCAACCTTACCCCAATGATACCCTATAAGGACCACCCTATAGAAACTCCAACCTTACCTCCATGATACTACCAACAACACTAGGAATACACAGATCACACAGTTTATATACACAGTCTCCATCTCATCCTATGGATATGCCATGAATGTATAGTAGCAGATGGTCCCACCAATGTGGTGCAGAGCCTTGACGTGACCCATTGTCTTTCATTTCAATCTCAGTTCCCACCACTGCTCCACTTAAAGAAACGAGCATCAGGGCGCATTGCCAAGACATATGCCGTTCACATTGGTGAAATATGCTTGGAATAAGATGGGACTACCTTTGTAGAGCTCAGCTTTAATTTTTCAAGAGTACTATAGACTACTGTCGAGTGAGTGTAATCGTTACTATTCGCTTCTCGCACGGATAGTATGGCATTCACGATATTCGTTACTCGGAGAGTATCGCTGGTGCTTGTGAGTGATGTGTCGATTATGAACGATTCAACACATATCATCTCTTTCTGGAAGTCCAGTGGGTTTGTGTGTCCAACATGGTATATGATGATATTAGGGGTGAAGAACACACTACTGATCTAAAAATCAATTTCATTACTTTCCCGATCTAACAACAAAACAGTGTACATGGTTCAGAAGTAGCATAAAAAGAGTTGTGTGGACGATGCAAACAAAAAAATGCACCATGTGTTCACATATCTGTAGTTGTTCCATCCAGGAGACAATTAGGAGAAACCCAATGAAGTAGATGAGAAAATGACCCCAACAGGCAAATGTCAGCAGAACATCAAGTCAAAGTGAACTGAAATATTTTAGTCTGAATCCACCAAGAATACAGGATGCAGATAAACAGAAGTGTTTAGGATTGTAGTAAATTATCGTTGTGATGGTAGACGGTAGATTTGCACAAGTCAGTGGCCACTAAACAAGAGCCTCAAGAATTGCCTTTTACCTGATGGCATCTGCAGTTCTTCTGATGAGCAGGCCTGGATGACATCACATGAGCATCACACCACTATGATGACATCATACCAGACCAGCTAATCAAAAGAGATGAGGATGTTGAAAGACAACACCAACAAAGCCAACCAGCGGCCAAACATTGGATGAAGCCGACGAACCTGGTAATGCGAAACGTTTCACTCCAACTCTACTGGACGGTCATTTGGACCCATTAAAATACATCATGCTCGTAAGATCAGTCCTATGTAATTGCTGAGGGAATTCACATAACAATAAGTACCAGCATTCAACTTCACAAAATCTGCAAAAACAGCCAAAAACTATGCCTGGGCTGAGTACACAGACTATAGGACCAATACTTATGTGGACGCTGCCATGTACATGGACGTCATCCATCAATTCATTGTATAGATGACTGATTACAAGCACAAATATTGGTTGCTTTGCAAGATTTATGTTCTCTTTTTCATAGTCTGTCCTCTGTATACTGACGAGACTTCAGTTTATGCCATCAGATCTGACACTGGGGAATTGATCCTGGAAAAGCAGAAGGAAAGGACCAAATAACATTTCTCCTTGTTCCTGTCAACATCCAAAAATGTTCACCTGGTTATTTTTAAAGAAGCAAGGCAGAAGTGTGGTGCCCCTGCGGTCTGGACACCACAAGGGTACTGCACCCACTCCACGGGTGTAGTATCCCTGTTCTCTGGGAAATGAGATGGTAAGTCTGAGACAGCCATCAAGCACCCAACACACCCTTAGAACCCAGTCCCGAGGACAGTGGGTGGACCCGATGGAGGGAGGGCTCAGTCAGGGTGATGAGAAAAGGAGAAGAGTGTGGGTGTGAAAAGAGAGATGGAGTGAGGAGTGCGAGAGAAGTGGAGAGAGGATCTGGAGGACTTGAGCAGTGAGGAGCTCATTCTGGGATGAGAGAAACAACAGCAAGCGAGCAAGGAAGAGGGAGACCCAGAGGGCATGAGCAGAGACAGAGAGACAGCCACCATTGTGCCCGAATCCAAGTTTGACCAGAGTCGGACGGAGGGGCTGGTTAGGAACCAGGGAGCGGCCCTGAGGTGGTGAGGAGACTCAACACTCCAACCACAGAACCGGAGGCCACGAGTTCCACAGGAGCTAGACACATCTGCCGAGAAGGTAGCCGTACTAAGGTCATGGGATCAGGTACTAGTCACCAGACAATTTCCGTGGCTGCCGATTTGGGCCTCTGTGTGCAGAGGTGCAAGTAGACGAGGCAGACAGTCAGCACTGGGAGAACAACCAGAGAGAGAAAGGAACACAAAAGGGGGTGTCTTGGACAGGCTATCCCGATTCCTAGAGGACTACCCAGACTGGGGCTTGGCAAAGAGCAGTACCCTGCGGCTTTGCTGAAGTAATCCTTGAGTAAACCAGGTACAGAACTCAGAAGCTGTGTGTGAGACTGTTTCTTTCCATGCCAAGCAGCCGGGCATGCTGAAAAGATCTGCCTCAGTATCACCCCATCCGCCTTTCCAGCCAGAGAACCAAAACGGCCTACCATCACAATAGACATTATCAGTTGCCCTGGGGAACCGCTCCACCTGTGGAAAGCGATACCACCTTAGCAGCGAATCTACAGTATCATCCCTGAGGTGCAGCACCGCAGTGTCAGCCATCAATAGGCGAACATCATGGGTGGCATCACGACTTATAGCCACAAACCCATAAACCCCAAACTTTTATTGACACCACCAGGGTCACCTGTGGCCTCGACCCCCTCGACTCCCCAGCAGAACTGTTGCCTGGTTCCTAGTATACCACGGCCCTAGGGGGGCATGTCAAAAGCAAAAGTGCCATATTTCTTCCAATTGACATAGAAGGGACAGTGTTTTTTGGGATCTGTGCTGCTTATACAGTAGAAGAAACACAATTTGTCAGAAATAATGGTGAAAATCCTGGCTTTATTCCAACGTGTTTCGGACCTACACCTCGCTCCTTCATCAGGGGGCCATATCTAGGAATGGAGAGGTGCAAAACAAAAGAAAAACATCACTGGATTCAGGAGGACAGCTAGGTAAAAATACATATTTATGATGAGTGACAGGTTCTCTTTAAATGGTGAAGGCCCTTGGCAGTTGCCCCGTTTGCCCCCTAAATAATTGTACAATCTAATAACCAAGAATTTCCATGTGAGAACACAGTATTCTTTAATCCCTATCAGTTAGTCCACGCTGTTGTGAACCATTAAGATTTTATCTGTTGCGTGTTACATTATTTATCAGTCCATCTCCAGCTAAAATAGCTGAGTATTAGCACAGGCTTCAAATATTATAATTGGCAGTAATTATTCCAATGGTTAGCCTGCGAGGGAGTGAAGCTTGTAAACTAACAGCCTCCTGATATCATC